>JAHBCN010003180.1:0-78651 GCA_019359885.1 Listronotus oregonensis
AAAATGCTTTTTGAACTTGACATGTTACCGCTGTAATGATGTTTGTGTGTTTTAATGATTTATGTTTTTGGGTCACTTTTTTGATAAAGTCTACCTTTATGGTCTTACGAACAAAAGGTGCAAGGTCCTTCCAACACATTTTTGTAACGCTTTTGTAATTTTAAATAGGATATGACGTACTAGTTTTTGAGAAAGAACTACCGCTTACAAATAAAGATATAGATTAAAAACGAAGCTACATAACCGCCAGCGTTGGGCAGCGTCAAAAATAAATACTTAATTTAGCTTAAGCCGTATAGCCTAAATACTGTTAAAGTGCCAGTTTTGGTTAGTACTACAGAAAATAAATAGGATAAACTTGCCTTAACAATATTTTGTGTGGTCTAACTGACAAAAAATATTTATTTCATACTCGGGAATAACGCCTTATATTTAAAGGGGTTTTTTCGGTAAATGCATAGTTTTAAACTCCAGTGATAAAATTTCATTTTAAACCAAAAAACAATACCAAAACCGGCAACCACTTTATAAAGTACAACAAAATACTTTACTGCCAAGATAACAGATTATCTACGTAATTAATTTAGGTCCAGAAATGGGTCCTACCCGGGATCTGCGGCATAAGAGAGAACAGGTAACGTATTTAATAAAAGCGGTTTCATGAAAGTAAATGCGAGTATAAAAACGGTGGATAGGAGAAAGTAATTCTCCTTGAAGTTGTCGATCCAAATAAGCAAAAAGAAAATTGACGGTTAAAGAGGTTCGGTGACAAAAACTACAGCTTCGGTTAGGTTAGCGTCAAGAGGATAAACCTTATTCAATAATAAGTTTGTAGCAAAAAAGTTTTTATGTAAAATAATTTATATTATCCTCATATAATATAAAATTAATCTCCGGCGAGTGTTGATTTTTAAGTATTATTGACTTACACAAATATAATTGCAATATTTTCTATTTAATCAGCGGTTATATTAAGGGCAACTTAATACCACTAAAACAAAAACCTTGAATTTGTCAGGTTAGTTGGTTAAAACCAAAATATACCAAAAAAAAATTTAAGAACAACAATCAGCGGTTATATTAAGGGCAACTTAATACCACTAAAATAAAAACCTTGAATTTGTCAGGTTAGTTGGTTAAAACCAAAATATACCAAAAAAATTTAAGAACAACAATGATTTCTAAAATTTATTGACAAAACTCTCGCGTCAGTTGAATAATGATCTTTGTCCTTAACTTTTGTTAAAGGGTCTCAAACATTAAATGCCCTTGTTTGTTAAACTAACTAATGAAATTTAAAGAATAAAAAATATAAACAATTTATTTTAATAGGTTCCTTCTTTTCAATGTGTATTAAAAATATTTCATTAATATACAAAATTATTTAGTAAAGCAGGAATTTGAAAAGTCTGACATTTTTAGCTTAAATATTTAAAGGTTTCTTCATAAGACCAAAATTTTTTTAAATGACCATACCGCTAAACCAAAAATTTTTAAAAATAATTTTATGTTTAAAGATTTGTTTTAGAAAAAGGATAAATTTTTTTTTTGTTCTGAATAAACCTTATATCATTTTGTTTAAAAATGTAAAAAGTTTAAAACAAAATTTGTCCAATTTCAGAACATTTTGACATGTTTGCATTTTTATTATTAAATGTATTCTTATTCATTTAAATTTTTTAGGTAATGTTTGTCAAAAAACAAAAAAAAAATTTAAAAAAAATTTTAAAAAAAATATAATATATATATATATATATATATATATATATATATATATATATATATATATATATATATATATATATATATATATATATATATATATATATATATATATATATATATATATATATATATATATATTTTTTTTTTTAACATACAAATAATTTATACTCTAGGTACTCTCAAACAAAAACATAATACCATCATTAGCAGCCAGTTTTTACAAGAGGATTTTTTTAGGTAAGGTTATGGTTATGAATGAATTCAATAGACGTCAAAGGTGTAAGAAGTTTTTATCAGGAAATTTTTTATATTATCTGTGTTAATGCCTAAAAATATATAACAAAAATTGCAGATTACAGTTTAAATGTTATGACTGTTTTTTAAGAGTAATGATCCACAACAGGTTTAATTTTAAATCTGCCAGTGATGTGTCTGTCAGAAGTTTCTTGAGGCATATCCACAAAATATTCGCTCACGTTTGGAAGATTCCTTTAATATTAAAAGGTGTATTTTATTCTTGGTAATATATAAACAACAAAATGTAATATTCTAGATAAAAAATACCCAGTTTGTTTACGATAGTTAAAATACATGTTTAAATAAAACCAGTTGTTAATTAAAAACTAAACTTTGAATTTGGGGTTGGCATTAAAATATGAAATAAATAAAATTGATTTTTTTCTTTTTTAAAAAAATAGCCTTACTTTAACGGATTTTTTTTGATAAGTTGTGCAGCCTAACCACTTTGCACTGCATCAAGCGTGCGAAAGAAAAGAAGACGAAATATGTAACCTTTCTCTATTGCCTCAAAGTGCTAATGAGTGGCCCGGGGGAAATACCCCTCTCCGTTCACCAATCAGCACGCCCAGCGGGAAAAGTACTAGACTTATCCTTTTCTTCCACGCACGCTGTTTGCATGGTCGAGCGGCAAGGCTGCCTCTAGGTAAGTCCAATCTCTTTGATATTAAGCTTTAAAAAACATCTACTATTGTCAGCGTACGACAGAAAAAAAATAAAGGCATAACCTTTCTATGTCGCTTCTCGTGCTAGCTGGCTAGTGTCCCCGACAATATTGAATAGCTTCCTTATCTACTTTCTCAATCGCTTGTTCGCAAAACCAAGCAACAAAGCTCCCTTTAGTTAGTTTATGCTTTGAGCATATACCTACTAGAAGTAGCCTTCCCGCTTGGCTGTGCGAACAAACGGCGAGAGAGAAGAAAAAGATTTATCCTTTTTCTATCACTTTACGTGCTGATTTTTGGGCCGGGTATACCCTTTCCGGCCTCCAATTAGCACGCGAAACGAGAGATTAAGGTTATACACCAATTCCTCTTTCTCTCTAAAACGCTTGTTTGCACGGCCGAGCGGCAAGGCTGCTTCTGGTACATATATACTCGAAGCTCCGAACAAATACCATAGAGCAGCCTTGCCACTTAGACGTGCGAACAGCGTGCATAAAGGAACAAAGTTCTAAAGTCTAATTCCGTTCTCTTTCGCCCCGCGTGCCATTGGCCTAGACGGTATATACCCCGTTGACCAATCAGCACGCAAAGCGGAAGGTAAAGGGATTAGACGCTTCTCTTGCGGCTTGTTTGCACGGCTAAGCTGTAAGGCTGCCTTTGGTAGGTATATGCTCTAAAATCAATAAAATCATCGTGTCAATTAAGGGGCGGGTGTATACTTCTTCTCGTCGATCAAAAAAGCACGCGCGCGGGGGGATGCGGAAAAAAGGAACTAGACTTATGGGCGCTTTCTCTTTCGCGTGTGCCACGGCCAGTGGCAAGGTTGCCTCTAAGTAGCGTAATACGCTCAAAGGCTCGACGTAATTTATTCAAATATTAATACTAAGCCAAAATATTGATATTATAAGATATTATATTGCACATCCTTGTCGCTGTTTCAGTGTCAAAGTCAAATCTTCAAACCTTCGAGAACTTATCTGCTACCTTGCCGCCTGGCCGTGAAAGGGGGAAATAACTTAAAAGAAAATAAGGGTACAACCTTTGGGTCGGCGGCCTCGGCTCGGCGACCGGGCAATTTTAAAAAAAAATTTACCGACCAATTAGTACGCTCCCATTCTCGGTCTTAAAATAGCACTTTTACGCCTTAGGGCAAAAAAGTAACAGAAACATTCGAATTTATATAAGTTTTCTTTTTGTTTTTTAGCTATGATTATATGGAGACTATTTATATTATTTTTTTCTTACTTTCATATAAATAATGATATAGTTAAAGCAAAGATAAACATTTAAGGACAAGGACACTCATTTCAGCCACTGGGGTCTGTCAGGGGGACTTAACATTGACGACACAATGAAGACCACGGGAAGGATTGAATATGTGTACAAAGGAGTTTGGTTTAAATCTATATTCTTATTTTAGTAAGTTTATGGAAATTTAGAAAAAAATTTCAATGTGGGGTTTATTTATGACAAGGGTTATAAAAGATGAAACGTTTAATGGAAGGAGGTTATATTTGCAAAGTTCTTTAAAAGAAATTTTGTAGCCTGAGTATTCAGCTTGCAAATAAATAATCTGTAATTTAGATCGTATACGGACTAAGCGTTACATTTACAGAAGGTGAATCCTCTTATTTAGGTTTATAGAGGTGTTTTCCAAAATTAACGTGGTTTACTAAAAATCTAAAGTACTATATAAAAATATGACTAGGTAACTTAAGCCTAAACAAAGACGGTTTTTTTGGAAGATCTTTATTAATAGATGTGTAATGGTTAGAATTATTGGCGTATAATTTGTAGGTGTTTTTCCATTCCGCAAAGACCGCCTCTCTTACGGTAGAGAATATGTGTGAGGCTTGGGGACAATATTGTATCTGTCCCTCCAAAATATTTATAAGTTTATAAAACAATATTAAAATTTTTAATAAAACAACAATTTATTTATTCAACAATATGATAAAATTACACTGATTACAATTTGAAACATTAAAAACTGGTAAATTTTCTTCTGCCGACTCTTGTATGATGTATAATATCAATTTCTCTGGGGGTAACATTGGAATTGCCAAAAGAGTCGGTGCTGTTAAAATTGATAATTGTTTTTTGGCTATTTAAATTTAATTTTGTGCGGAATCTTTAATATAGCCCTTGGCCACAGTCGAGGAGCACCAACTTCCATGACGCTTCACAGTCAATAAATCGCCTCTAGCGTCAGTTTTCTCATATAATCACCGTATGTGTTATCATAAATTTAACTAGTCTTGACTTTTTTGGCAATAACTGTTGGCAGACTTTCTCTGCAGTTTTTTTTTATTTCTGGATTATTTCGGCTTATAATTCAAATTTAAAAACGGCTTTTTGACAACTTTGTTAACACCACATGTAATTATTTCTTTGGTAACTTAAAGTTATTTAATTAATTTAATTTAAGCTTGACAGTAACATCAGTAAAAAAATCCAATATACCAATGTTAATGAAAATAACGAAAAATAACTACATAAAATGCTTAGTCAACACTTTTAGCCGTATAAAAAATTATTTGCACTTCGGGCGTATAGCTTTTTTACGCCCTCAGCTGATTGTAGCTTTCGCACAGCTCGGGCAACAACTTTCAGCAGCAAGAGTAAAAGTACTATTTTACGCCCTTGATACAAAAATAACTATTATAGCACTTGCCTTGCAGCAACTCCTTAAACAGAGGAACCACATTTCTCCTTATAGTCATTTTAAAAATGAGAAATAAACGGCAAATTTATTTATTGCTACATTACAGGAAAAAAAACCACATGTCCAGAGTACCCCATACATGTAAGTTGGGTAAATGTTAATTTAATTATATTTATTTGCTTTACTTTTACCTTTACCATATTTTTTAATAGAATATTCTATAGCAAATTTTAAAAATTTATGACACTGTTTTTTTAGGTTGTGGTACCAACAAAATTAACTACTGTAGACATATCAGATCTTGCAATTTGCAATATTACAAACAGGGGTATAAAAAACCCTTTGTTGTACATCTTGGCAAACTAGGCAAACTAGGCGAAAATAATCATAGTATCCGAAAGCAGTCTAACATATTGTGCATGTAAGCCCCTTTGGCAAAAAGAATATTTATGTATAAGAATAAAACTGGGAGCTTTATAACAAAAATATGTGATGCCATTGGTAAAAAAAATTCTAGTTGGAATAGTTTTCAACTCATGCTCAAAATACCGAACCATTGCACCAGTTTACCCAATAAGTGCATATAAAGCTACCTTTGTATTTATATTTTTATAACCATAAAAAATAAAATTTTAAACATTACTTTCATATTTGTTGATTTGCTATATTAAAGTTATCATTTTGTTTTATCTTGGCAAAGTACACAAAGGCTTAAAGCCCAAGTACTAGCGTACCATGTGTATCTTTTAGGTGTGGTGTCATATATTTTTTCTAATATAAATAAACAACTTTTGCAGTTAAAAAATATTATAACTGGTTAACTAACTGATGTAAATAGGTAGTTAATTAAAGAAATGGTGTAGTTTTTCAAGTTACAATAATTCTAGTTTTAATCTTCTGGACATTGTGTTTCTGTTAGAAATGGTGGTAAATACACGTGGAGTACCTATACCTATATTTTTTTAGAAAAAACGTTAGTACCCGTATATTTTTTGAGGGGAAAACTTTTTAGTCACATGCACCCCTATCGGCAACCCTTTGACCGGGCGAATTCCATTTCTTAAATGATAAACGGAAATGGGGGTTAAGTTGTACCTTGTTTGAAAGCTCTTTTAATTCTCTTTATATACATATCTACATTTAGCCATGTCAATTCAGTGGTTATTCAAAAGGAAAAAGTGTCCAATAGAAAGCAAAATATCCAATTTCTTGGTGCCTACTAGTATTTTCAATAATTTTTACACTTTTTTTACGTAAGCGCTCTTATGAAAGATATGTTAGGACTAGAAGTGTAGAAAAAGTGTAAAATAGTTTTAAATTTTTCCGCATAACAAACAGAGCTAATTTTGCACTAAGGCAGAATCCCTAATTGCAACACCTTGACAAGGGTGCGTTCAGCCCCTAAAATCTTAGAAGGAAAGAGGGGACAAGTAGCACTTTGTTTTAAAGGTCTTCTTTCTTCTCATAAATACACCTTCATTAGCTTATTTGGTGCATAAGTTTTTGATAAACAGGGTCCTTACCCAAAAACAATCTTAAAATTCTGTAAGTAAAGTGTATGCCACTTAACCAGAGCCTTTAGAAGAGTTGCGCAAACGCATTTATTTTAAATATATGTGAAATGCAAATGTTCGGGAAAGATTCGAGAAAAAATTTTATTACTGCATGGAAGCTTATTATTAACTCTAGAAATCTAAGTTCAGTAGAGCCACCGTCTGTATTTATTAAAAATTGGTGTACCAAATGAGCTAAAGTAAGTATATAGGTACATGAGAAAAAATAAAAGTCCTCTAATACGGGGTACTACTTAGCCCTACTTTCCTTCTTAGATTTTGGAGGTGGAACGCACCCTTGTCAAGACGTTGCAGTAAGGGATAACGACTTGGGGTAAAATTGTTTTTCCTTTAAAATAAAAGTGCACAAGTCTGATCGTTGTCCTTTAAAAATCATTTTAGGCACAAAAAATTTGAATATGTTGCTCCTCTTTGGACACTCTATATTTCGAAAGTCACTGAATCAAAACGGCTTAATGTAGATATGCACATAAAGAGAATGAAAAGAGTTTTACAAGATTTTTTTTTTCTTATTTAAGATTTCAGGGGTTGAATTTGTGTTTTAATTATTAAAATTCTATTTTTCAAATTAGTTACATCATAATACTATTCTTCGCTTTTATTAATGCTTTATTTCTTGACGACCATAACAAAAACACTTTTACAGTATTAATAATTTATTAATAACAGGTTAATAAAAAATTAACAAAAATTACTTTTTGGATCAGAAGATATTTATTGTAATTATAGTGGTAATTTTTATATAAACGGGAAAAAAAAACAATGGAATGTTTTATTTTTAAAATTAGGGCTAAAGTAATTTCTGGTCCCTTTTAAAACAAATAGTTAACAACAAGAATGCGTATTTATCCGTTATTTTAGAGATAAAATAGATAAAGGGGCAAGTCAGCGTGTGATGTCTACCTAATAGTACTTGGGAAATTTTAAACAAATAGAAGAATGAAGAAGGACATCAAAAAAGTAAAGAAAATATATAAAGTTTTTTTTTAACCAATAATAACAATATATATTTTTTCTTTAAATGTAATTAATGTATTAAGCTGGTAAATTTAAGAAAATAAAATGAAATATGAAAAAACATTTCAGTTTAATTTGTAGGTAAAACGAAAATAATAAAACTGTCACATTTACAAAAGGTTAGAATATAATTAATCATGTTATAATTGTTTTATTGCCGCTATCCCTAATTGCTTTCTGCCAAAATAAAAACTATAATTAACAGCTCCAACTATTTATTTGCACTTTTGTAAAAAATCTTGGAAACGATATATCGTAACCAAAAAAATATATATCTTTTATTGCAACTATGTAAGAAATCGTGAAAACCATTAGGGTAAAATTTAATATATGTCTTAATAATTAGGTTTTATTTTTATTACAAATAAAAAGAAATTTAGTTTATTTTATTTTAACAGTTATAATATTACCGCGACTACAAAAAAAAAGTATTTTTTTCATATTTCTTTTTAACCCACTTTAAAAAATGGAGGTTATTAATTCGACACGTATTAGGTAAAATTATTGGCACTGCAATATATTTACCTATGATATTCTTTTGATTAAATATACACATTTTATAAGTGTATGTATGTATGTTTGTGTTTTGGTAGTCCACGCATTTTTGTGAAATTATTAATCAGAGTGTTGTCATTCTATTTTAATTAAGTTATATTTACTATTTACTTATTAGTCAAATTCTAGTTTATGTTAAAAAAAAATTAGTGAAATCATTAAATATTTACAACAAGACTTTTAACAAAAATAAATAAATACTTAAAAAACAATAACAATAAAAAGGTTATTAAAAAAATATGTAATTGACATTAAAAAACCTAAAATTACAAAATAATATTTTATATATGTCACATATCGTATATGAAATTAGACTGTATATACCGGGTGACACAGCGGACATATAACATCCCATAACTTTTTTATTTATTAGAATCAATTTTTGAAATTTGGGTGATGTACCTAACATAAAGACACGCTTTTTTAAAGACTAAATAAAACAAATTTTTTTCACTTTCATTGACTGGAAGTAACCCTAAACCTTATATTTTAAATAGCACCCTGTATATATTTTTAGCCCATCTAGCCGCCTCAAAATTCTCTTTAACCATGTGTCACACTTGTCATTTTATTTAAATGGCTGTCAAATGAGTTTAATTTTAGTAGGCCATGATGACAATTACAAATTATTAGTATAGAAAGGCGTTAGAAATAAGAATAAGGTGTAAAATATTTGTGACTTTGATAATTTTTATCCAATTAATAAAAGTTAGAATAGGGATTAATTTTTAAAATTTAGGACTGTATTTTTATAACGCCTAATATCTTAAATCCAAAATAGAAAACCTAATTTTTTATTGTAACTTTAGATCAAACATTGACTATTTTATATAATTTATCAGAACTAGTATGAAGAACGACTTTTTTAATAAAAACGCAAAATTAGACATATCTACATTATTTCGCAAAACGTAGACCACTAAGTATTAATAACACTCCAAGTAGGCTTGTCAACAGCTTGGCATATTGGTTTTAAAAACGTAAAACAATTTTAGGGGGCAATGGATACAAAATGACTATAATCATTTGTTTGATTTTACAAAGCCTGCTTGGCGTGTTATTAATTCTAATAATCTACGTATTTGCGACACAATGTTGATATGTATAATTTTGCGTTTTTGATGAAAAAGTCAGTTTTTTATACTAGTTCTAATAAATTATATAAAATAGTTAATGTTTGATCTAAAATTACATTAAATAAAAATTGGAGTTTCCTATTTTGGATTTTTGAATTATTAGGCGTTAAAAAACTACATTTCTAAAATTTTAAAAATTAACCTCTATTCCTAACACCTATGATTTATATAAAAATTAACAAAATCACAATTATTTTTATACTTTATTCTTCACATCCCAACGCCTTTTAGATGCTAATAATTTGTAATTATCACATCATGGCCTACTAAAATTTTGGAAAAAAAAAGATTTTGGCAGCCATTTTAAAATGAATTAACACTTATACATGGTTAAAAAGAAAATTTTTTAGGCGGATCAGGTAGGCTAAAAAATATACAGGGTGTTTTTTAAAATTTACAATTTAGGGTAACTTCCAGTTAAACCGGAAGTGAGAAATTGATTTAATTTAATCTTTACAGGAGGGTACTCATGACAGGTGAATCTCTTAAATTATAAAAATGTAATCAAAAAATAAAAAAGTTATGGTCTGTTACATGTCCGCTGTGTCACCCAGTATATACGGTCTAGACCGTTTATAAACTACCTATAATTTGTCAACCGTTTGTCATAACTTGATAATTTATAGATATATGGACTAGACCGTATAGTCCGAATATATACTGACTATACAGTATGTTTAAAATTAAGAACGCTAACATACCACGTGGTGTTTTGAGTTTTGTTTTTATAAATTTCGAAGTTTGTTATAATAAAGCAAGTTGTTTATAGGTAAATTCAGTTAATTGTGAAATACTTTTGTAAGAAATTCTGTTACTCTACAATGGATTTTCAAAAACGAAGGTAAGTTATAACTGATACCTACATAACCATAATTTTGAACATACTTATTTGTTTATGCAGATATTACAAAAAAACTTATTACGAAGAAAGATGTTGCGGACAATAGCCGCGACTTATCGAAAAAAGTACTTAAGCTCTTATTGAAGAAGTGAAGAGCTATGTGCACAAACCACGAATGCATTTCTGAGCATTATGATATATTGTCCGTTCAAGGACCTGCTAAACCTATGGCCTCTAACAGTCAATTATTAAAGAAGTATTATTACGTCGATCGATCATTTTCGTTTGAGAACAACAGATAAACAAAATTATGAGTTTTATGGTTTAAAAAGCGAACATTTTTAACTTTTTAAACAGTGTAATATATGTTTTGTTTAAGGGTAATTCACAAAAATAAACTGATTTTAGTAAGGTCGAAACTATTATAAGCCTTTTAATTTTTTGCATATGTCAGAATAAACTGTGTTACTTATTAACAAGTCCTATTCAAAGTTGTTTCTTGAAAAGAACTTTAATAATGCTGACCTCAGCAAGGAAATAAAAACTTAAGGCTTAATAAAAGTGTATTTGTATATACTTCTATTAATTATTCGATTTAACGAAATTTTATTATGTGTTGCCTACTTACACACTGATAAATTAGTGTGGAGGTAAGAAACACATTATACTTTTATGAAAGCCGTAATAACGTTTTCGGTGCGACGGCGCGGCGCGGCTCGTGTGAAACCATATTCACTGTGTACCGTCGTCGTCGTCTCATCAACCCTTCCAAGCGAATTACATGTTTCGTAGTCGTTTGCGGCGTATTAATTTCGATTATTTTATTTTGTGTTATTTTATTTTGTGGTTGCAGACGTTTTTTGGATCGATTAAACCCTTCTTATTTTGGTGATTAATATATTTTAAATTGTGTTAACTTATAATATCGTAACAAAATAACTAGAGGTTGTATGGTTTTGTCTTGCAAATCCAGGGGTAACATACCAGGCATTTTTTACTTAGGGTAAGTATTTCTTATATTAAAATTGAGGGCTTCTTATAAGACGCAACGTTAGGTAACCGAATAAATAAAAATATATCAATTATAAATTATAGAAAATAAAACATTTTTAGTCAATTGCAGTGTGAAAAGTAAGGTAATCCTAACCATGTTTTAGAAGAATACTACAATGTTTGTGTATTTCTGTGGATCATTTAAAAGAAATTAGGTTTACACTGTAACGGTCATGTGTATGCCGTACGGTACTGTTTTTTATTAGGTTAATTATTTTTGTTATTCTAAGGTTGACAACACTGCTTAGTATTGGCACCGTCGCTAGACATTGGTTGTTGAACTGGCAACCCCGCCAATTTTTATAAAAATTTGTATAACCCTTCTAGGTAGGCAACCACCTATACGTTCAGAAGAACATATTTCGTGAGATATCTGAGGTTATCTTCGTTTCTATGTTTATTTGTTATTAAAACTCTATTATCTTTATTAAATTGAACACTAGATGTTACAATATGTAAGGTACATAAGTGCAATGCTTTGTGTTTGTATTATAATGGTATGGCGTGCTGTGCTTAATGAATGTTTCTGTCCTCCGAGATGGCTCGTGTGAAAATCTAAAACAGAAATGGAATGGTGTGTTTGTGATAGGTCTAACGAAATAGTTTTGTTCTTTTACCTTATGTGGAGCATTATTTCCTTTTGGAAATGCCTTTTAGTATGAAATATCCCTTAGGCACTGACTCGTATGTTCTTTACACCGGCTTCGAACTGAGTTCAGGCTGCTTTTGTATTGGTATAAATTACCGGTGTACGAGGGCCAATAATGGAACTCTTAATGATTATCTGGTGGGATGTTTGATTGATTCACTGGAGCCTGTTTCCGGGTTTATTTGGTTTGATTTCTGGAACAAGAAATTAGGTTATTTGAAGAATTCTTAGCGTTCTATTTACGGGGGCTAGAATGTTCATAAATATTAAGTTTACTTACCTTGATGTTACTCCCGGCACTGAGCCTCGTTAATTATTTGGTTGGTTAAGTGAGATGGATCAGAGAAATAATTATCTTCCATGGTCTCGACATATCTGATGTTGATTTGAATGACAGGCGTAAATACGGTGTTGCCAATGTAACCAGTGAAAAAGAAAAGCAAGATTGGGATTAACAAAATTCCCCAGGTTTTTTTTGATCTGACAGCTGTTTGCCGGCAAGTGTGGGCTATTGGTTTTTCGTGAAAATAGGTGATTTTCACCCACAATAAATGCTTTTAAAAGGCAAAAAACAGCATTCTTAATGGCCACATAAAATCTAAGGTGAGTTTTCCTTCAAAATTTTATAACAAGCAAACCTTTATTCTTGTAAAATATATTCTCTAAAAAACCTCGTGGTTTTTAGGTCATTTAAGCTTCAATGTAAGCTACCATTAAAGCTATCCTCTAAGCTACATTTATGCTAAGATTTACCTATGGAGGAAACTTCCTAATTGAATAAGATTTCCCTATGGAGGAAACTCCCTAATTGAATAAGATTTAACTATGGACCAAGTTCCACCTTCGTAGTAAACTGTGAAGTTTGTATGATGAATTTGTGAGCTGTATGTTATGGGACTGATTGGCCGGTGACAACAGTAAGAGAGGTGACGATCTCCTCGGAAGACTCACAGGGGTTTTATATGTCAAAGTACACCTATGGATTAAGGGATAGTCGAGTAAGACCTTTCCATGTTATTTAGATGCTGACCATTGTCTTAGAGGGTTTCCGACCAATTTACTTTTAATTATTTAACCATCTAGTTATTTGTCACTTACTATACAGTACGCCATCTAAAATAATTTATTAACGTAAATCTCGGTACCTCTTAAATATTAATTACCTACCATAGAGTGTAAAATAAGTAATGTTTAAAGTTCATTGTGTGCACGAACCAAAAACAGCTGTTGTTGGGGTTTTTTTATTTAAGTTCCATTGTAACGCATTAATCCATGTATGGTTTTTAGTTGAAGTTAGCCAGTTTGTTTTAATTGTAACCTCATTCACGCTTCACGATCTTTAAACTTGTTTTTATTCTGGCAGCTTTGTTTTGCTAATTTAATTTTTAAAGTTCAAAAAAACTCACATTTTTCATTGGATTCCAATTTTATCCCATAGGGATTGTTATTTGTTAAAATCTTTATGAACGAAAAACACCATTGTCAACCTTAGTTTTGTAGTATAAAGTAAATGTTTGTATGTAGTATACCATTACATGTTTTTTCCATTGTTACCGATATTAGGTTAACAATCTAATTTATTAGTTAATATATTAACTTTTTATTTAACTCTGGCTTCTGCTATTCTTGTGTCAATTCCCCTCCTCTGTCATACATGTGATGTGTGGCATGGCGCCCCAGTAGCTTGCTTTCAAAAAAATAATAACATAGAAATTTGAAGAAAGGCTGGAACTAATCATATCTGGTCTACGACCCAATGCTTACCGAAAAGTAAACTGAGCTAGTTTTTAAAGAAAAGGGTTACATAGAATGGCGCCACAACTCAAGGGCATATTTTGGTAAAGGTCTTTTTTCAATTTTTATACTGTCGGGTTTAAACTTTTTCAAGCTACTTTCCTAACCTAACCACATTTCCTTTTTGACAAAATAGCAGAGGCAGGTTGGAGTTGATTTTTGGGGATTTCTTAGCATAACTATTTTAACTTTTATACAGGGCGTGTACAAAACTTAATATTTCGTGAAGGAATTACCTAATGTCAGATACTAAGTTTTTGAGTTTTTGATAAGCGATTAGTACTTGTGGTAACTCACAGTTTTGTCCTGTAAGATAGTTGATTTTGATTTAGATTAACTAGGTTCTGACTTTGTACTGGGTGCTTATGAATTTTTTCTAATCACTTGTGAATGTATACAGGGTGTCCGTGGAATAACCAGAGTTGTGTACAGGGTGTTCTCATTTATATATGATATAAGTTTGTGACCTGGATTCGCTAGGAAGGGTCGTCTTTAGACTCAATCATATACAGGGTGTGTATATTTGCGACTGATACTAATAGTGAATGTGGAGTTGATATACAGGGTGTATCGATTAAGTTTACTCTAATTTTTTGTTTTCTCGATCAGGATTAGTAATACTTTGTTCGAGATGGACTTCGAATATGACATTGTACCTAACTATTTAAGGAGCGCCGAGCTAGATTATGAGTTATCTATAAGGGGTCTGTCTACGACCGCTTCGATTGAATTAAAGCGTAAGTGTTTGCGTCGCGAATTAAAGAAGGATCTCTCCAGAGGTGGTATCGTTTATGAGACTCCCGATGTAGTCTTCGAATCTGAGAAGAAGTCATTGCTTGATAGTATCAAGGACATTAGACAATTGGTAGATGATTTTGACGGTATTAGTGTGGAGGTTTATAATCGTGTCACAAGTCGAGTTAAGCACATTTTAGGACGGCTTAAGCGTTTACCTGGCCAAGAGGCTGAAGTTGTTCAGTTCCGCGCTGATAATTTAGTCCTTGTTTCCGCTCTTGCAGAGGATATTGTCGAACTTCGTGACAAATATCTGCAAAGTCAAAATCGTACTTTACCTGCGCCGGTAGTAACTGTCGCTCCTACAGCTGGTGAAAACGTGGTTTGTCAGTCGAGATCTTCATTTCCGGTTCATAAGTGGGGTTTAACTTTTGATGGGTCGACTTCACAAATGTCTTTGAATTCATTTTTGGAGAGGATTGAAGAATTGAGATTTGCCAATAATACTTCCAAAGACGAACTTTTGAGAAGCGCTGTTTTTCTTTTTTCAGACAGAGCCTTGGTATGGTTCCGTCATATCAAAGGACGTGTTAGCTCTTGGGACGAGTTGGTGACTCAACTTAGGTCAGATTTTCTGAATGTCGATTATGATGACGAGCTCTTAACTGAAATTCGTTCACGAAGTCAGGGTCATGATGAGCGAGTAACGATTTTTATTGCTACCATGGAAAATCTTTTTGCACGATTAGTTAACCCACTTTCAGACGCTGAACGGTTGAAAATTATTCGAAGAAATTTGTTGCCATGTTATCAAGTGCATTTGGCTTTGCAAGATGTTTCAAATCTTGATAAGCTTGTCACCGTGTGTAAAGTTTTAGAGGATGCAAATATTATTCAACATAAGTATATCCTCCTCCTAAGAAAAATGTTTCAACTCTGGAACCTGATTTAGCTTACAGCTCCCGCGCTAGGTTTGAATGTGGCTAGTTCTTCTGGTAGGAATTTAAGAAACATATCAGAATTGAGATGTTATGGCTGTCAAAAGTTGGGTCATATAAAACGTGATTGTCGTGTTGACAGGTCTTCAGCTACCGGTGGGGTTTCTTCTATTAAATGTCATGGCTGTGGCGCGGAAGGTGTCATTAGACCAAGATGTCCCACTTGTTCTAAATCAAAAAACGGAAATGGCAGGAACGCATTGTAGGTCGACGTTTCCGAGCTTTTAAGTCCCCTCAGACCTGCTCTTTACTTTCACCAAAGATCTCTTTTGTGGATCACCCACGTAAATATCGTAGTAAGACTTATTTTAATAATAATAACAATACTTTTGTTGAAAAAAATAAAGTTGATTATACGCTGAACTCAAGATCCGAAAATAGAAGGAGCGTGAGTGAGTGGAGCAAATGGTTGAAATTTGTTAAAAATTTCCTTTGCCAGAACAAACAACCGGTTCAGAGTACAAATATTTTAGGAAAAAATGTTGAGAGTGAAGAAATTTACATGATGTTGGTAAAAAGAAAGTTTGATAATAGGCCTTACATTTCAGTCAAAGTTTTGAATAAAGAACTGGTAGCTTTGTTGGATACTGGTGCAAGTCATTCTGTTTTTGGTGTAAAGGGATTACACTTGATTGCGAGTCTCGGACTAAATATATGTGAGTCTGCTGATCTAAATATTAGTACTGCAGATGGTGCTGCTCAGAAAATTTCTGGATATGTCAATTTACCCGTGCAGATTCAAGATGTCATGCACATCGTAAAGGTTTTGGTAGTTCCTTCTTTGGCTCATGGTTTGATTTTGGGAAGCGATTTTTGTAAGGCATTTGGTGTTGTGTTGGATTATAATACAAATAGTTATCATGTGGGAGATGCTGGTAGATTGCTTGATTGTTTGGAGGGTGCTTCCGTGTGTGAGTTGGCTGAAAGGGATACTGGTTTAACAGCTAGATCTGAACTTTCGGAGGATCAAACCAGGCAGTTGGAGCAGATTATTTCTAAATTCAAAATTGTCGTGGATGTCGGGTACCAAACTTGGTCGCACAAATGCCATCACTCATAATATCGATACCGGCACAGCCGAACCAGTAAAGCAGCGTCATTATAATATGTCACCTTACATGCTCGAACGTCTCAACAAAGAGTTGGATAACATGTTGGAACTTGGTGTCGTACGTCCTTCAAACAGTCCCTGGTCCAGTCCAGCCTTATTGGTGGCTAAACCTAATGGAGAAACTAGATTCTGCTATGATGCGCGCCGGCTGAACGCTCTGAGCTCACTTAGCGCGTACCCTCTTCCCCATATTGATCAGATTTTGCAAAAATTGACTGGTGCTCGATATTTGTCGAGTATAGATCTGAAGTCTGCTTTTTGGCAAATCCCTTTAGAACCATCCTCATGCGAAAAAACAGCTTTTGTAGTTCCAGGGCGAGGATTATTTGAGTTTACTGTTATGCCTTTGGTTTAAAGAATGCTCCTCAGACGCAACAGAGATTGATGGATACCATCCTTGGTTATTCTTTGGACCCGCATGTTTTCGTTTATCTAGATGATATCATTGTTGTGACTGATACTTTCGCCAAGCACGTTGAAATCTTGAATGAAGTCTTTGAACGTTTAAAGAAGGCAAATTTGACTGTGAATTTGGAAAATGTGAGTTCTGTCTGTCATCACTTAAATATCTGGGTTTTGTCATTGATCGAGATGGTTTAAAGACCAATCCAGACAAGGTTTCGGCTATGTTAAATTATCCTCAACCTCAAACTGTTACTGAGATGAAACGTTTTATTGGTATGGTAGGATACTACCGTCGCTTTCTTCCATTCTTTTCTGGTCTTACCGCTCCATTGACTGCTTTATTAAAGGTAAACGTAAAGCTCATAAACTTATATGGAATGAGGAAGCCTCAAGTTCATTTTTGAAAATCAAGGAAGCCTTAGTTAATAATTGTACTCTTTCTAACCCTGATTTTAGTAAAATGTTTTGTATACAGTGGATGCATCTGACGTTGGACTGGGATGTGCCTTACACAGACCAATGATGAGGGCAAAGAGATGGTGATAGCCTACTCCAGTCGTACTCTTACTCCTGCTGAGCGTAAATACACTGTTACGGAAAAAGAATTGATGTCAGTATTGCACGGTCTAAAGACTTTTCGTGGTTACATTGAAGGTGGACCAAGGGTGAAGATCATCACTGATCATCATAGCCTTTTATGGTTGCATAATCTAAAGGATCCGTCTGCAAGATTAGCAAGATGGGCTTTAAAGCTACAGCAGTATGATTTGGTTTTTGAACATCGTAGCGGTAAATTGAATTTTGTCCCAGACTGTCTGTCTAGAGCTCCCGTTGACGTGGCCGTGTTGTCTTTTAACCCCGTGGATTGCAACTCCGATAGTTGGTATTCGAAGATGATTAAAAATATTCGAGATTTTCCGGAAAAGTACCCTGACTGGATGATTAGGGATGAATTGTTATATAAGCATCTTCCTAGTATGTTTGAAGTTAATATAAATTTCCCCGATTGGAAATTGGTTGTGCCTAAACGTTTTCGAAAGAACGTTTTGGCTGAGTGTCACGATGATCCTACGTCGGCTCATCTTGGGAAAATTTCAAAACTCTCGAACGTGTCCGACAGTTGTATTATTGGCCGCAAATGCGTACTTTCGTGAAGAGGTATGTTAAGCAATGTCGTATCTGTGCTGCTCAGAAAGCTAATAATGCATCTCGACCAGGATTTATGGGAAGAATGAAGCAGGTGTCCTACCCTTGGCAGGTTGTTTCTACGGATATCATAGGTCCTTTGCCCAAATCCAAGGGAGGTTTTGTTTATTTATTGGTAGTATCAGATTATTTCTCTAAGTTTGTTTTGCTGTGTCCGCTTCGAAAGGCAAATTCAAAAAATATTATGAAATTTTTAGAAAATGAAGTTTTCTTAGTTTATGGAACTCCACAAATTCTGACTTGTGATAATGCCACTACTTTTACTGGTAAAGATTTTCGTTCTTTCTGTGAGAATTACGGTGTTAAGATTTGGTTTACTCCAAAGTATCACGCTCAAAGTAATCAGGTTGAACGTTGTAATCGAGTTATTACTTGTGCAGTTAGATCTTATATTAAGGACAACAACCACAAAGACTGGGATTTACAGATTCCGAAAATCGGATATGCAATGCGAACAGCAATCCATGAGTCTACTGGGTTCAGCCCAACTTATTTAAATTTTGGACGTTTTGTTCCGTTGGATGGTAAATTTTATGGTCCAGATGCCGATCCTCAAGATTTCAATTTGAAGCCTTTTGATGTCAATAAATATGCTGCAGAAATTGGTAAATTACCGAAGCTATTCACAGAGGTTCAGAGGCATCTCAAGAATGCTTATAATAAAAATGTAAAAACATATAATTTAAGAAAAAGACCTGCAGATGTTTACCATGTCGGAGATCTGGTGTGGAAAAAGAATTATATATTGTCCAGCGCACCACAACATTTTGCTGCAAAGTTGGCTCCTAAACATATCCTGTGCAGAATTCATAAGGTTGTTTCTCCTCTAGTGTACGAGCTAATAAATGAGGATGATGGTAAAAACATAGGCCGATGGCATGTTAAAGATTTAAAACCTTTTCAAGGAACAGTCGATCCTGACAACGATAGTGACCATGATTTTGATCGTTCTAATTAACTGGAGGTAGGAATGACTGAGGGTGTGAATGTGGCAGTGAATTCTGATGAATGTAGTATGAAATATGAACCTAAGGTTAGTTAGTTGTTAATGCTTCCAAAATTGACGTTTAATTGGTTAGTTGTTTTTGCCGGATTTGTCGTTTGATGAAGTAATTGTTCTCTCCGAAATTGGTTTGATGCAATTATTCTCTCCGGACTGGACGTTAAGTTAGCTAACTGTATTTTCCCGGATTTGACTTATTGAAAGCTACGTAGGTGAAAATGATCGATAAGTATCGTTTAGCTGAATTGTGACATTTTTGCCCATTTGGATTTATATATTTTTAATGCCCGACTATGAATTCATAGCCCTTTAAAGTCCCTGCTATTACTGGATCATGTTTAATTGATTTAGTATCCCTGTTTAAGAATCCAATTGGTTATTTTTAGTTTTATGTTTTATTGTTCCCCTGATGTATCAGAAGTACATGATGGTGCACCTTTCCCAATCAGTTGAGTTGATTGTGGAACTCTTCAGAAATTGTCTTGAATTATGGCTATGTTTCTATTGAGACCTTGTTTTGAACTACTTTAACTTTTCCCTAAAGTAAGTTTGAATTTTAAATTATTTTCAGTGTTAAAATGTTTTGTTTAATATTGGTACCATTTATCTTGTATAAAACATTACACAATTGTAAAAAGGTATTGTAAACTTTAAAATCGTTGACATAAAAAAGTAAAAATGCTTTTTTGTCACGTCATGTTTTTATTACCAAACCGTATAATTTTTTCCCAAATGATTTTGAAGATCAATTTAACAGTTTATAGAATATCTTTATTTAAAAATATGTTTATTATGCACATCCTAAAAGGTTGTATTAACCATATAAATTAGCAGCAACTATGACGGTATTTAATTTTAGGTACGGACACAGAATGCTCAAATTTATAAAAATGCCCAAGAGGCACGTAAGTTCTCTTACATAACACATAAAAAATTGAATATTGGGTATCTATTTATTTGATTTATCCTTTCGGAAAATTAAATTTTAATTTATTGTCAGTTTCTACAGTTTCGACATTTTATTTATCCTATCGAAAAAGTTTTCTATACTTGTCCATATAATAACCAACTTTTGAAATAGTAATACCCAAAAAGAAGAATTTTTAAAAAATATATTTTTACAAATGATAAAAGACGTCCCTGTTCTTAAGGAAATCCGACCGACAATCCATTAGAAATAATTATAACAAGAATATGTGAGAGGAATAAAAATCCCTTAAACGGTTTGCCTCCAGCCAAATCCCAATAAGCTCAGAAAAAAAGTGATGTGATAAAAAATACAAAATAAAACCGATTTTTTAAAAGCAATAAAAAAAGTATTTTAAATTTTATTGTGTGTTTTGTAACACTTATTTTATTTTTATTAGAAAGAATATTTTGTTATATGTTCTGTGTAAAAAAATTTTGCAAACTTTCAAAAAGTCATAGTTTCAAACCTGTTTAGTTTGGTATTTTATTCCTAAATATGTGTACTCTAATATTTTTGCTAGAATAAAAAATCGCACTTAAAGAGTGACCGCAAAGTTAGCCTATTTTCTTACTTTTGCTAGAGACCTTAAAAAAATCCTAAAAATATTCTGCATATATTATTGGTACTTAATAAAAAATCAAGATAAGCATATTTATCAACATCAACCCTAATTTGGGGTGTATGTGATGGTAAGTAGGTAGGTAGGTTTAAAGTGAGTGGACTTTTTACGCCCTCCACTGCGACCACTAGGTCTATTGTGGCTCACACCTTTTTATATTTCTCCCAATAGGATCGGACTTCTAATGAATCCGATAACAGATTGGGAGAGAGTTTTTACTTCTCCCCTTACTCGTGTCGCTACCGGACACGAGCACAATGTGTTCTGATGTGTCCTGGTGTCCCTGTCTCCTGGAGAGTATGACGAGCAGAAGATTAGATCCATCATGCCCTCCTCTCCCGGTCTAGTGACGTGGGTAGCTACCAGGTCCTTGTTACAGGAACCAGATGTTCTTTCTGAGGCCGCATCACTGGCCTTATACTATGAAAACGGTCCTATCCGCTTTCTGTTTAAAAGCCAGGGAACCCTTTTTCCTATAAAGGCGGTTCTGTCCGCCTTCTGTTTGGATTCAGGGTAAGCACCTGTATGTTCGGGATTGATTAGCCCTCTCCCTTGAAACAGGCGCCGGTGACTTCAGGGGCACCTTACAAAACGGGTTCACCCGTTTCGGTCGGCGCACCTTTGTCTGCTTGTGACCTTGAGTGGCACCTCTCGAAACGGATTTATCCGTTTCGATCAGCGCTCCTTTGTCACTTTTTTCCTATTAGCGGAGTGATTTCGTGAGTCTATCGTATCGTTTTTTTTTTTTGGCGTAGAACCAGGTCAAACCAGTTAGGTTCCTTTGAGTATGTCACCTTGAAATCGTATTTTACGACATTTTTTGTGGTCTTGAACTTTTAAATTAATAAAAATGATTTCTTGAAATTTAAAAAAATATATATTTTTTTGTTTCCACCGCCATAACTTTAAAACTATCAAAGATACCAAAAAATTTTGTGTCAAATTAAAGCTCACACTGTAGCGCTTTAACCTTATAAATTGTTTGGGCACAATTTGCACTTTCATCCCTTAAAAATGAGATAAACTGAAAATATATATTTTTGTATTGAAATTTTCACCATTCGATAAACTCTTTTATTTTTGAAAATATTTTCATACATGCAGCGAAGAAAATATAGCCAATTAATACCAAAAGTTTTGAAAAAAATTTTCCTAGAGCGTATCGTTTGGCAGCAGCAATTTTTTTTAGACGTAAAAAAGTATTATCGGGACCCAATAGCCCAGCATGCGGTTAGCGTGCGTAGTAATACATTATGGTGGTTGTCGAAATTTAAAGTGTGCTGTATTATTTAGAATTTTAAAACAATGAAGCGAATTATTTGTAAGAAAATGTGTTTTTCATGATTTTTTTTATTAGCTGATTGCAAAGCCACATGAAAATAAAGGCCAAAAATATTTTTTCCCGATTTTTGGCCTCCGGAAACGCCTTAAAATCAATTTTAATTTTGGGTTTGTAGGCCCGTGACGTCACGGCCCTAAATTTTCTATTGGTGGAATTTCTGCTTTGTTGTCAGCTTTTTTGTTATTCGATACGCCTGTCATCAAATATCGATATGCGCAACATCTACAAGTTGGCGTTTCCTGTCAATTGTCATATTGACAATGTCAACCTGTATAACCTGTAACCCTAATATTTATTAATACTTTCTAATTTGTAAATAGTGTGTATTCTTTACAAATATTCCAATTTATTATATAGTTATTATTATCGCCAAACTTTCCTTGATATGAACCCTTTTACGAGTAAATTTGTTATTTTATTAAAAATGAAAAAAGTGTATTGTTATTTGCGAAACCAGAAGCCGGCCGAGTTTAGGATCTTAAAAATATTCTTCCAAAACAAGACGATAGGAGAAAAGCCTGATGTGCTGCTGTAGGTATTGAGAAAATGCGCAAAGGACATGCCTATTATTGTTGTGAAAACCATTTGATGTAAGTTTTTATGTTTATTCCAATTGAAACTATTTAGGTAGTCTGGCTGTGTTTTAGTGTAAAGTCTAAAAAGCATTTCGCATTTAGCATTTCGTTAAAATCGATACGATTGTCGATATCGATAGTTCCTAAACAGACTTGGCATCCATGCTGAATTTGATTGGTTAGGGAGTGGCGGGCTATTTAAATTCAATGATAATTAAACCTTAAATAGAAAAGTAAGGGGTTTGTATTTTCCGTGTTATTTAGCAGGCTTAATTGTGTTTCTACTTAATTTTTACACAACATTATCAATATCAATTGAGTAAAAATACCCTATTGTGTATGATGGATACAAATCTGTTTTAAAAAGACCTAGAATACAAGAGTTGTTATCATTACTATCAAGTGCTGAAAAAGCAGGACAATCTAGCAAAAGAAATGCTGTCAAAAAAATTATATTTTAAAGGGCGAAATTAAAATAAAATACAGGGTCGTCCATATTTTGACCCATTTTGATGGGAAAAACTTTTAAACAAATAAACATATCAAGATGCGGTTTCGCAAATATACTTATATTTCTTTTTTAAAATCTCGTATCTTTACCATTTTTATGTGACATTCCATTAGCTCAAAAACAAAAAGGCCGATTTTCGACATAGGACAACTTTGTTATTTTAAATGGAACAACCCTGTATATGTTTCAATATTTTTAAAATTTAATCTTTCCCTTTAAAAATGTAATACAAGCTATGGTTATCTTAAAAGATAACGCATTTATTGGGCCTCCAAAGAATTGACTGTATGTCGAATAGGGAAAATTATTTTAAAAGAATTTTTTGAAAAGTCCCTGTGGAAACATAGTTTTTTCTGTTTCCATAACAGCAACAAGCCTCATTGTCAGCCATTGTTGGTCATCTTTGACAAATTATTTTAATTAGGAAGCGCAAAATGTTCTCGTTAAGCGAAAAAGGAAATGTGTTATTATGTTTGCCTGAAACCAAATCAGTAAAAAAAAACCCAGCGAAGATTTAGAAACATGTTTAATAAAGCTCCACCCACAAAAAATTCAATTAAAATCTGGTACAGAACATTCTGGGGTACAGGACTTTAAGCCAAAAAGAAATTAGTAAACAATGAGAATTTGCTAAATAAAACGTTACAAATTCTGGAGATAACTCAGGAAGATCCAACATTGTCAACAAGAAAAATCTCAAGTTCAGTCCATATTCCTAAAACTACAGTACAAGAAATCATGAAAAAAGAACTTAAATTAAAGCCATCCCAAAAATTTAAATGTTACAAGAAATAAAAGCAACTGATTTTACAAAGGGTGGAATTTTGCCAGAGAATTCAAAATTTAGTAAGGAACAATATACATTTTTGGATAGACTAATAATGTCAGACGAAGCCACATTTCACCTCAATGGAAAAGTAAATAAGCATAACTGCAGGTTTTGGGCAACAGAAAATCCTCGACAATATAACCAACACGTTAGAGATTCGCCAAAAGTCACAGTCTGGTGTGGGATGTCAAACAAAAATTTATGGGCCATTTTTTTCATGAACCAACTGTAACCTCTTGGACTTTTCGTTGATATGCTGGAAATATTTTTTTTTTCCCAATTAAGAAAAAAACTATTGAATTTCGTCTATTTTCAACAAGATGGGGCTACACCACATTATGCTAACATTAAAAAGGATTCACTGACCAACGTTTTTTGGAAACCGGTGGATTGGAAGAGGAGGCCCTATTTCCTGGCCACCTCGTTCACCAGATTTGACTGTTCCAGATTTATTTCTGTGGGGGTATGTGAAAAAGAGGTGTTATAGTCCACTTCCCCAAAATTTCGAGCAATTAAAAATTAATATCCGAAACATAATAGAAAATATTCCTGAAGAATTTTAGTCAATAGTTTTAATAAGTTTTTTTCGAATTTAAATAAGTGCGTCGAAGTCGGCGGAAGGCATTTTCAACATTTACAGTAGTTTTTTAAAAAGTAATGTAACCTTATTGTAACTATTATTTTGTGAATAACCTAAACCTTTAGGATCCTTTTTGTAACATATGAAGCAAATTTTAATTGTTAAATAATATTGTTGGTCGACATGCAGTCAATTTTCAGAGGTCAATAAATACGTTGTTCTTTGAGATAACCATAGCTTGTGTTACATTTTTTTAAAGGGGAAAGATTAAATTTTGAATATATAGAAACATATACAGGGTGTTCCATTTAAAATAACATAGTTGTCCTATAATGGAAAATCGGCCATTTTGTTTTTGAGCTAATGGAATGTCACAATAAAATCGTGAAGGTACGAGAATAAACTTTAAAGAAATATAAGTGCATCTGCAAAAACCGCACCTTGATACCTTTATTTGTTCCAAAGTTATTCTCGATTAAAATGGGTCAAAATATGGCCGGCCACCCTGTATCATAAAGACTGTCGTAAATCTTACACAGATTCTCAAAACTATTATCATAATTTGAAATCAAAAAGTGGCGCCGGTCCTTCAAATTATTGTGACACCAAACGAGGTCAGTGCACCAAACTGAAATGCGATAGTTTCAATATTAGAAAAATGTGTTTTTTTACAACAATAGTAAAAATAAAAAAAAAACAAGAGTTAAATAAAAAATCTGTTTAAACAAGTAATTTAAATATTATTATGTACCTGCATAGTTTAGTTGGTACCTTTCTATTAGTTTATATTTTGTACTGAAACAAAATACGAATTTCAATTTTATCTTTATAAATAATGTTTGGGGCATTTATTTTTTTACATAGTACTAAATCTTTTAAGGTAGTAGAAAAGCTACCTATCAAAAAAATAATAAAGCTGCCAGAAATAGAAATGACATTAATATGATATCTTAATTACGTGGTTATGAAGATTTATTTGCGTTTGATGAGAAATATCATAAATTATGTTACAGCCATTACATCTCTGAAAGAAACATAAAATCGCACAAAAATAGGAAAACGGTTTCCGAACCTATCCGAAAATAGTTCGACAATATCTACCTCTTCTGCGAGTATTGGTAGTGATGTTCAGATAGATCTTTTACTTCCTAAAGAAGTGTCCAAAATTTAAACTTTATAGTAGTTATGTAGTACAAGGCTTTATGTCAACCCAAAATTGAATATCCAACATGTACTTGTATGAAAGAAGGCCTAAAATGTTGTAAGGAGTGTAAATCTCGTTCCTGCAATAACATTATTAAAGATTTTGAGGAAAAATGGATTAAATTTACGAAAAATACCAATAATGAAGCGCCTAAATAACTACTTACGTATTACATTTTTGGGTCTGGTAAAGAAAATCACCCACGGAATTGGACGATTTTTAAATTTGCAATGTAAAATATACTTTAAGTATTATTATTTAAGGCAAAAAAATGCGAATAATGGGTTTTTACCAAGAAAAGAGCAATAAATATTTTAACTGTTTACGATTTACATGTAATAAATATATGCACCGCTTTAAGACGTTTACAGTGTCGCTAAACGGAAATATTATTAATTTACAATAAAAAACTTTGTCATTACCATTAGGATAAGTTTTATTAAAACAAAAATATTTGAAATTTGAGCCAGTTACAAATATAATTGGGGAAAATAAAAAGCCGCTTTAACTAACCAGCAGTAATTATGACCGACCAGAACGGCGCATTTATAAGAAAAAAAAAATTACAATTTAACGAGGAAAACCTAACCGGAACTAACCAAAACTAGGTAATAGTTTGAAAGTTGTTGTTTGTTAGTTCTGGTTAGTTTTATATAAAAAACAACCTTCAATAATAACAAATTATTACAAAAAGTCATATCTTTATATGGAAAAAAAGCGGTTTTATATATTTCTGTTTAAAAAGGACGTTTAACGAAGCTCTAGTTTATATTTTATGTACTATATTTCTTAAATTTAATTAAAAGACATAAAGCATCCGCAATTTTTTGTTGCTAAAAATGATTTAAAAATAATGAAGTTTTGAATGTATAATCAAAAAATAACGAATCCCGTGGGTGGTTTTCTTTACCAGCAACCAATAAAAAAGTTTAATAAACCTACTAATTAGGTGGGTAATTAATAACAATGATTGATATTTTTTGTATGGGTTTAAAAATCTACCCACCTGTTTTGGATATAAGTAAGATCTTAGCAGTCGGCCGGCTCGCTAAGCCAAGCGCGCAAAAATATGAGTTTCGTCGTTAAAAAAATATCACTGACTCAATACTATAACAGGAATCTTAAAAATTTTTGTTTTAAAAACTTTTTTTAAACATTAGCTACAATTTTTACGCAGCATGTATATATAAATTTTCAATAATAAACTTTTTTCTCCATTGCCTAATATTACGCTACTAAAAATAACAATTTTAAGTTTCGTACTATTTTAAAAATTTAACAAAAAAAAATCAGCTTCAAGTGGGACGTTGTTTGAAGCGCTATTGTTTCTACTTTAATCTAAAAAAAAATATAACCTGATAGCATGAATATTATTAGAGATATAGCAGTGGAGATGTGAAAATAATTTATTTTCATATAAATAACTGCCTAAGGGGTTAAATCATCCCCAAAATATAAAAAAATAAAAAATTACTTGAAAAATCTAAGAAATACTACTAGAGTATCCTCAATTATTAGAAATTCGAAATCGTGTATTTTCTACCAGTATCTATAAGAAAACCACTCCAGTGACAAAGGGGTGAACTACCCCCGAACGTGATAACATACGAAAATAGCAAAGCGATTTAAAAAAACTGTCCAATATTTTATAATAGTTCTTACTTTTTTGATCGGAAATATTACGCTTTCTTGTTTTAATTATCTAAAACTTTTTAAATAAAAAACAACCCCTATAGGTGGGGAAATCATCCCCGAAATAAAAAAAAATTACTTGGAAAGTCTAGGAAAAACTATTGAGGTATTCTAAGTTATTGGAAATTCAAATCGTGTACTTTCTATCCGTATCTATAAAAAAACCACCCCTGTAACGAAGAGGTGAACTACTCCCGAACGTGATAACATACAAAAATATAGTGATATAAAAAAACGGTCAAATATTTTATAATAGTTTTAACTTTTTTGATCAGAAAGATTACGCTTACTTGTCCTAATTATTCAAAACTTTTTTAAAAAAATTCAGCCCTCATGGGTGGTGAAATCATACACGAAATATGAAAAAAAATTAAAAATTACTTAAAAAATCTAGGAAAAACTACTAATTTATTCTAAATTATAAGAAATTCAAATTATGTACTTCCCACCAGTGCCTATAAAAAAACCACCCCTCTAACTAAAAGGTGAACTACCCCCGAACGTGATAACATACGATAATAATATTGCAATATAAGAAAACTCGATTATTTTATAATAGTTCTTGCTTTTTTGATCAGTAATATTACGCCTACTTGTCATAATTATTTAAAACTTTTTTTTACAAAAATCAACCCTTATAGGTGGTAAAATCACACCCTAATTATGAAAAAAATTACTTAAAAAAATTTAGGAAAACCTATTAGGATATTCTAAATAATTAGAAATTCAAAACGTGTACTTTCCATCAGTGTCTATAAGAAAACCACCTCTGTAACGAAGGGACGAACTACACCCCAACGTGATAACATACGAAAATATCATAGTAATATAAGAATTAAAAATTTTATTATGGATCTTATCTCTTTGTTTGGATACATTAGGCTGACTTGATCTAATTAGGCCAATTTTTTTAAACCAACCCTCTTTGAAATAATTAGATTAAGTCGGCTTAATCTATCTAAACAGAAAGCTATAATTTCGAGTTTTCTTATATTGCTATGATATTTCCGTATGTTATCACGTTCGGGGGTAGTTCACCCCTAAATTATAGGGGTGTTTTTTTATAGATGCTGGTAAGAAGTACTCGATTTGAATTTTTAATAATTTAAAATATCTTGGTAGTTTTTTCTATATTTTTCAAGTGATTTTTAATTTTTTTATATTTAGCGGATATTTCACTCCCTAAGGGGGTTGATTTTTATTAAAAAAATTGAAATAATTAAATGAGGTCGTCTTAATCTTTCTAATGAGAAAAGTAAGATCTATTATAAAATATTCGACAGTTTTCTTACATTGCTATGATATTTTCGTATGGTATTACGTTCGGAGGTAGTTCACCTTCTCGTTACAGGGGTGGTTTCCTTAAACATATACTAGTGGGAGGTAGACAATTTAGTACAGGAGTTGAGGCATTTAGCCCAAGGATCAATGTTTATATTATGCCGAGGTGTGCTTTTATCCTGGAGGTGGTTGCCACCCCATTTTGGGGGTGGAAATTTTTTATTATATTTTAACTACAGAAATCGAAAAAGAAAGTAATTTTAAGTAAAAAATGCTCTATACATTGTTTTCGTAAAACTAATATTTTTGGAGTTCTTCACGATTGAAAGTAAAAGTTTTTCGACAAAAAAATCGACGTTTTTAATGGGGTTTTTACGAATAACTCTAAAAATATGCATTTTATTAAAAAAAACTGGAGAAAGCAAAATTGTAGCTTATAAAAAAACTAGAAAAAATGTTTTTTTATAATTTCTCTACAACCAATACAGACCGAGCTACGGCTTGTTAATGGTTAGCTTTTGTTCGTCAAATGTTAAATTTGAAAGATTCAAAGTCAAATAGCGGGAAAAGTTTTCATTTTTCAAGGAAAACATATGAGGTCTTTTTTAAAGTATATAATAAGACCTTTTTTTTAATAACGAAAAAAAGAGTTTTTAGCATAAAAATTGAGCAAGTTATGATAAAAATAAGGTCAGTCCCTACTTTTTTCTACGAAAAGTTCATTAAAAACAACCCCTAATTCCCTCTTAATTAAAACAGATCTGTACCCTTTTGCGATTCTTTTTATATATGTATTATTAATACATTCTAGAAGTTTAACCAAATTAAAATGCTTAATTTTAGAAAAATTGGAGCTTAAAGTGACAAACGATTTTCCGCAATTTCGTAAAAATAGCCATTTTCTTTAAGATAACTCCAACAATACTGGAGATACGAAAAAATGCTAGAGTACCGAGTTATAGCTTTTTGATAACATTATATATATTTTTCTGTACAAAAATATTTGGCCAGATATGGCCGTTTAAAGCCTCTATTTACGAGCGAGCACCACCTTATTCTAGGCCTTTAAACTCATCCCATTTTGAAAGTAAGGGGTTAAAAAGGATTTAATTTACATAGCCTTGTAGCTCTTAAAAAACCCTACAAAGTTATTTTTGAACAAACTTTCTAGCATTAAAACTAAAGGAGCTATGTTTAAAAAATCAATAAACTTTTTTTTCGAAAAATTTGAATAGCCCACTTTGGAGCATAATATTCTATAAAACTTTAAACTTTATACTTTTACCGGTATAATTTTTGTATGCAATTTTACTTTCTTTTCCTATTTATATCTATTATATTGGTTTATAAGAATTGCAATGTTGTAAGGGGTGTTTTTTAAGAATTGAAAATTTGCAAAAGAATGAAATTGGTAATATTTCAGGCAGTAATATTTTTAATTATTAAATCTGTTAAGCTAATAATTTTTTGGGGATAAATATTTTTTTTAATTAAGCTATAATAAGGGTTGAATTATAAGGGTCGAAAAGTTGCGAAATGAAATTAGTACATTTTTTAAGCAACAGCATTTTAAAATTAAATCACTATGGTAAATTAATCATTTTTTAGGGTAAATATATATATTTTTTTATTTAAGCTCTAACAAGGGTTGATGCTTACGCGTTAAAATATTTTAAAATTGTATTCCAAAGCATAAAACAATCATTAATCAACTAATTCAAACCAACTTTTACCCATCTTAAGGTTTAAAATGTTATTCCATAAGTTTTGATAATTAGGGGTAGTTTTCACCCTTAAAAAACAAACAGCGCACATCACCATGAAATAGAATTTAAAGTAGAGGGTAAGAAGCGTCTAATTTCAAATTTTCATACAAATCGATGCAGGACAAAAAAAATGTAAGATTTTGCAATTTTTTAGCTTCATTTTCGGGACTATAATTATTTATCATCAAATTGTTTTAATTTGTCAATTTTTTTTGTGAATCTTATAAGGGTTGGTTATTTAAAGGTTGAGTTATGGTAGTTAAATATTTATTATTCCGTAAACAACTGTTAAAATAATTTTTTTTCTACAATAAAAGCGTTATTAAATAATTTTATTTTATTTTTTTTAATTTCGTTATTAAGGGTAATTTTTAAGGATTAAAACGTTAAAATATAATGTTAGATATAACTCACAACATAAAAATAAATTCATTCTACATATTTAGCTATGATTTTTATTTACATAAGGTTTATTTCTATGGTTATTTAATTTTTTAGCATAAGGGGTAGTTTTTACCCCCTAAAAATAAAAAGCACACCCTAAGCATATATAAACTTTGATCTAGAGGGTAAAAGCAACTTAATTACAAATTTTCATAAAAATTAAAACTGTACAAAAAAATCAGGAGGTCAAACAGCTTTTTCTTCCCATCCACTGTACTAATTTGAGTTTCTAATAATTTTGAATATCCTATTAGTTTTTCCTGAATTTTTCAAATAATGTTTGGTTTTTTTATATTTAGGGGATGATTGAACCCCTTAGCGAGTTTAAGGGTGGACTTTCAAATATAGCCCTTATTAATATATAAATAATTCTATTTTATATTTAAAGTTTTATTTAAAAAAATTACAATAAGAATAATTTTATTCGTATTTATATTATTCATATATTTCAGTTTTGCGACATCATATAAATCGCTAATTAGGGGTGATTTTCGAAATTTTTCGAAAAAGCAAAAAATATGCTTATCTTGATTTTTCATTACCAAAAATTTGACATATGCGAAATGTTTTTAGGATTTGGATAAGTAAGAAAATAGGCTAAAAATGTGCTGTTAACTTCTTTCATTTTATGAAGATCCATATTTTAGTTCAAATTTTAGAATTTTTTTTTTACACTACCTCTCGCAAATCATTTTTTTTTGTATCAACTTCGCCTAACCATCTAGAAAAACAAGTTCTTTGTGATTTGAGAATGCGATAAAACACAGAAAAATATGTTTATAAGACATTTATATTATTCGGTTTCAGCCTAACGATGTCCTTATAGATAACATCCATAACATTAGAATAACAAAGCTATTTTTCTGTCATGTGTTAAGAAGATATTGATAAATGTGAAGTAAAGAATCCGAAAAACGTAAAAAGTATATTTAGGTGTGTGTATGTGCTAAAAGTTTATTTTAAAAACACTTTATACTACATATTTTGTTGAATAATTATAAAAAATATTTATGTTTATCATAGTACTTCTTGTCCAAAGTTTTATTTGTGCGTAATTAGCAAAATTAAAATAAAAATAATAAAGGGGTGGTATTTTTACCAAAAACATATAAGCATATATTTAATAACTGTTATAAATAAGACAGTTATTTTAATTAATAGCTCAGGAAAATTACGTTTCAAATTGCGATATATACGACAAAATTCATAAAGTTTTGAAAATTGGTGGGTATGTTGGGGATAGCATAAGGATTACTAAACCGAAAAGTTCCCACCCCTAAATAGTGTGCTTCATCCCCAGGACGTCCTTTTGACCCTCATTTTGAGTTTTTCTAGATTATCTCGGCAACGGTGCATTTTTCAACAAAAATACCCATATACAAAATTGTTCCTTTTAAAATTCTCTATCAAAGGGGTGTTTACACTTTTTTTTCTTAAATTGATATTAACGTAAGAAATATGGCGCAAACACAAGGGTTGGTTTCGACTAGCACGATGTTACTGTACGATCTGCTTTAAAATTTAATGTTTTACGCTAAAAAATAGAAGTAGGCACTAAACTCTATTTACAATTTTAATAAACATACCACTTTCACCTCCTCACCCCTATAAAAAGAAATGTACTTGTTTCCATACCACCCCAGAGGTAAAACACTTGGCGCATCTTTTTTTTAAAGTACCGTCCCCCGTAGGCCTAATCCACTGATTATTTATTAAATATTAATTATTATAAATGTTTACAACGCTTATGTTAGTTACATAAAAAAACATTACGGGAATAGAGTAACAGCCGTGTTTGATGGTTATATGGAAAATGCAAACAGCACGAAGAGCCTAGAACGACAAAGGCGGCTACTTCAAAGAAGCTGTCCTCAAATTATATTTGATGAAAATACTGTAGTTTCTGAAACTCAGCAAAAGTTCCTAAGTAATTTGCTTAACAAAGAACGTTTAATTTTAGAACTAGTAAAAAAGTTTAGAAATGAAGGCATAGATGCGTTGGTTGCTGCGGATGACGCAGATTTATTAATAGTACAAACCGTTATAAAAAAATCTATTAATTGTGACACATCTACTGTCGTAGGACAAGATATTGACTTGCTAGTCCTTCTCATTGCACTTTCTCCCTCTGACAAAGTCATTAAATTCTTGAAGGAAAAACAGGGTAATTCCTGCAAAAGGATTTACAGTTCCCAGGATTTACAATCTGCAACTTTCTTAAAAAATAGCAAAGACACCATATTATTTGTGCACGCCATCAGCGGTTGTGACCCAACCTCGGCATTTTTTCCAAAGGAAAAGTTAATGCAATCAATATATTCAATAAAAGAAAAGATTTACAATATATTGTGCAAACTTTTAATAATGAAAAGGCTACTCATGAAGAAATTGCAAACGTAGGAGAGCAATTTATTTTAACTTTATACAACTGTCCCAAGGCAGAAAAAGGTCTAGATGAATATAGATTTACGTTTTTGAATCAACTGGTTGGTAAAGCGAACAATACTGTAATGTTGTCAAAACTACCACCAACTTCTGCTGCGGCTCGACAACACTCCTATCGGGTTTTCCACCAAATTCTAACATGGAAAAATGCGACGCCCAAAGCTACCGATTGGGGGTGGAAAAAAGTCGGCGGTATATTAACCCCAACAATGACTATCAAAGAACCAGCTTTACCGAATCTGTTTTAATGCTCATTTTATGCTCATGTAAATTAGGGTGCGAAAGAAGATGTAGTTGCAGAAGAGCAGGCTTGCGTTGCTCTACAATGTGTTATCATTGCCATGGACAATCATGTTTGAATGTTGAATCTGTGGAAGACGACGAAGTTTCATAATAATTAATATTTAATAATCAGTGGATTAGGCCTACAGGGGATATCACTTTAAAAAAAAACGCGCCAAGTACTTTACCTCTGGGGTGTTGTAGAAATAAGTACAACTCTTTTTTTAGGGGTGAGGGGGTGGAAGTGGTATGTTTATTAAAATTGTAAATGGAATTTAGTGCCTACGTCGATTTTTCAGCGTAAAACATTAAATGTTAAAGCAGATCGTACTGTAAGATCGTGCTAGTCGAAACCAACCCTTATGTTTGCGCCATACGTTATTATTAATATTAAGGAAAAAAGTGTTAAGACCTCTTTAATAGGGAATTTTATAGGGAACATTTTTCTATATAGGTATTTTTGTTGAAAAATGCACCGTTGCCGAGATAATCTAGAAAAACTCAAAATGAGGGTCGAAAGGACGTCCTGGGGGATGAAGCACACTATTTAGGGGTGGGAACTTTTCGGTTTAGTAATCCTTATGCTATTCCCAACATACCCACCAATTTTCAAAACTATATGAATTTTGTCGTAATGAAAACGTAATTTTTCTGAGCTATAAGACTTATGCTTAGGCGTCATAGGAAGTTGAGTATGCAAAATATGAGGACCGTCTATACTATGCCTTAATTATTATTTTAAATTGGTATTTATGCAACATAATTAAGGTTTTTTTTTTGTTTTGAGTGTTTATTTATAGTGCTTTATTAGAAAAAAGTATAAGCAATGTCGCTACAAGTAAAAGACGAGAAGACAAAACGAAATTTAGATTTTGTTATGCAAAAAATAAGTAATTTAGTTGAAAAAAAAATCAAAATCGTTTATAGGTATTTAAAATCTAATATATTGTTCTAAGGTAATTAGAGCAAAATTGAATAATAATCCATAATCTACTACACAACGCTGTTCATGACACTAAAGTTTTATTTACGAGTGTGGTGTTTCAAAATAAAATTTGAAAATTAAATAAATTATAAGAAAACAAAATGAAATCATTTTGAACATCTTACCAAATAAAAAAGCATTTTAATAAAATACAGTTTACTTTACTTGAATTATTTTTTTATATCCCACATTAAATTAAAAAAAAAATCGGGTATATAGCTATTACCACAGAAAAAAAATACTTATACTACTTAATGAGACCTTTGGGATGCCTGGGAGATAATTCACCGCTTTACAAAAGCATAGTGTCTCTTGTTTCTTTTACTTCCTTAACTACTTTGTTTTTTAGAATATTTGTATTGGCAGATTTTAAATTAATATTCTGTATGCTTTTTTAAAACTTTATAATTTTATTTTTTAGGTATTGGTACGACAGAGAATCCGCTCTTCACGTGGATCAGCGAATACAAAAAGGACTCTTTCTTTTTGCTTGCACAAACTCCTGTGCTAATCCAGTAGTGTACGGAATCTTCAATATTCGAGCACGCCGAAAGTCAGCCAAGGTGAGACCTCGATTGACCAGTAATAGTCTACATCGTCCCTCATGCATTCCACCTCCTTTAACTGCAGAAACTAGACTATCACCCTTAGAAATATCTTTAAAGAGTCTTGAGTAGATTTTGCATGATATATGTTGTTAAAATATAGAAACTTAGTATAATATGCAAGATTTTAAATAAGAACTTTAAAATTAACATACCTTTGTAACATAAACCCTGTAATATTTATTAACCATGTATAAAAGTACTTTTCTTGCATAAGGATTGTTTAATAGCAAATACCTTTTTTCTTAATTAATTTACAACTTTTAAATAAAAACATACGTTAACCTGCATAAAACAGATAAGCTGAGTTTTTAACTTTAAATTTATTTAAAAAAAGTCAATCTACAAAATTTTATTGGAGATGTGTCAAAAAAATCCCTAAACATTGTACCCTTAATATTGACTCTCAGCACTTTACTAGACCGTGGAAAGATTTCCCATTTAAAATATACGTAAACTTTGCTTATTTTTGTTAAATATCTATATCTCAGCCGCATTTAACGCTATCATATTGGTCAAAAGTTGGATTTATTCAGAATTTAATGCTCTACAAAAATATCTATTGCGCCTACGTGGTATGTGCACCTGTAGATCGTACGGGTTACCAAATCAGATTTTTATCGAATTTCGCAAATTTTTGCAAGTTAAGTCAGTCAAAAATTTATAAAAAATAATAAAAATTATTATTTTCTACAAAAAAGCCTTTTAAAGCGAATCGCTAATATTGATATTTCTCGAGATATAGAGCAATGACTTTTAGTTTAATATCAAAGTTTATAAAAAAAAAACATAATATTTCTCAAAAATTTTATTTTATCAAAAAGTCAGTGCTCTATATCTCAAGAAATTTCAATATTAGCTTCAAAGAACTTTTTTTGTAGAAAATTAAATTTTTAGTTAAATTATTAGGAAAAAACGAAATTTTTCATTAACAAAATGGGTCACTTCTTTATTTGGAATTTTATTTGATTATTACTATCACAGTCAAAAATGTACCCAACAATTTTTAAAAATAATACATTTATTAAAAATTTTTACGAAAATTTAATGTATTACGCCTGTCAAAAATCTGAGTTAACTTAAAAATATGAAATCTGTAAAAAACACCGAATAATGTAAGTTATGCAATTTAATACAAATGTACAAATGGTCCATAAAAAGATCTGTCAAAAATAATATATCTGTTTAAAATAATAGGCATGTCAAACAAAAATATTAACTGCTAGTAAAAAAATCATTCCGTCAAAAATGACGCCTTACAGAAATATAACCTAAGTTGTCTATACTATACTCTAACTTACGTTGTATTAACATTAGTAAGCGGCGCACAGTGGCATGATACGAGTTAAACTGTTTCAAAATGGCTACAGAACGCTCAGCTTTACCGAATTTTTTTTTTTTTATTGAAAAACTCATAAAATTTGGAAAAGATTGTCGAAGCTCGTTTTTGATAATCTTTTATTTTTTTAAATTTTGCCCCAACTTGAAAAAGTGGCAACTAAAATTTTGAGTCTTTGGGTAAAACATATTTTTGCTTAAATATTGTTACTCGGGGGTTTTTGGGGTCACCAATCACGAATATGAGTTCGACATTAGAAAAACTCCAAATTTAAGATGGCGGATTCCAAATGGCGGGTATCAAAATAGAAAAACCTTTAAAATACGAGAAACATGGAACACCCTATATATTATTACATTTTTGGATTCCCCAGAAAATTCTAGATATATTTCGTGTATAATATGCTATACTTAAGTCTAACCGTTTTTGACATATCTTGAATTTTATGTCAAAAATGACGTTTGCAGACCCCAAAATAGGGATAATTTTTTCCTATACAGCATACTTTATTATTTAATTATATATATATATATATATATATATATATATATATATATATATATATATATATATATATATATATATATATATATATATATATATATATATATATATATATATATATATATATATATATATATACATATATATTATATATATATATATATATATAAAAGGGTGATTTATGAGGAAATGTCAATACTTCAGGTACGTCCTTAGGGTCCAAAACTAAGCATAAAACTCTATACACATATGGGTCCGCAAGCCCTTCGTTTCCGATATACAGGGTGTTAAAATTTTTATTTATATTTTTTTTTATTTTTTTTATGTTTTGCTGAACATAATTTAAGAACAATAATTTTACTGAAAATTTAAATACACATCGTTTAATTATACATTTTGTTTAATTTTTTTAAAATTTTGCCATAATAAAATCAGAAGCGTGTCATGCGTGGTATTTTTTTTTTAATCCAAATATCTCAAAAACGGTTACTAATATCGACTTTTAACAGGTATACCTTTTTGAAGTAAAATTGACAAAACAGTTATTTGATTTACTTAAAAATGTAATACAGTGCCGTACCAAAAATTTGTAATTGTTTAAAATAGTAAAAAGGCGTGGAAGTGGCTCCCCCTAGAAGTAAGAGCCGTACTAAGATTAGATTCGAATCCGTCATACCAAAAAACCCCCGGATACCAAATTTTACTGTAATATTTACATTATCATAGATAGATATGAAAAGAAGGCCTTGCGCACCCATATTTGTATGGACTTTTAGGTTTATTTTTGGGTCCTGACTACGTACTTGAAGTATTGAAATTTCCTCAGAATCACCCTATATATATATATATATATATATATATATATATATATATATATATATATATATATATATATATATATATATATATATATATATATATATATTTTTTTTTTTCTATATTGTAAATGGGAAAAGATTTATGGCATATTAGTGTTTCTCAATTTTGATACGCGCCATTTTGGATCCGCCATCTTGAATTTATTATTTTTTTTAAATTCGACCTCAAATTTAAGATAAATGACCACGAAAACCCCTGAGTAAAATATTTCATCCATATTCCCCGTATTTTAAGTGTTTTTCTATTTGATACCCGCCCTTTGGGATCCGCCATCTTGCATTTAGAGCTTTTCAAATTTCGACCTTATATTCGTGATTGGTGACCCCAAAAACCCCCGAGTAACAATCTTTACACCAAAATATGGAGTAAAAATATGTTTTACCCAAAGACACTAAACTTTAGTTGCCACTTTTTTAAATTAGGGCAGTATTTAAAAAAAAATAAAAACATTTTTCGAAAAATTTTATGAGCTTTTCATTAAAACATAAAATTGAAATTCCGTGAAGCTGAGCGATCTGTACCCATTTTTGAAACAGTCTACCTCGTATTATGCCACTGTGCGGCGGGCGGGCCATGGAAGCAAGGAAAGCAATGCTTCCCCTAAATCATCAAAATACCAAAATTTTAGCATCGAAAGTTTTAATTGCTAGCTAATTGATGGAAGGATACTTTTTTTTTCTTTTACTTCTTAAAATTTTTAATAGCGCACGTTCAAGACTAAAAAAGTTAATTAAATAGGAAATATATCCAAATAATTTCCTTTTTTTAAGTTTAACCATCTTGAATTTGTCGGCAAAATTGTGACTTAAATTAACTCTGGTATATATTAATGTAAAAATTGTTTAATATATATATATATATATATATATATATATATATATATATATATATATATATATATATATATATATATATATATATATATATATATATATATATATATATATATATATATATATATATATATATATATATATATATATATATATATATATATATACTATATATATATATATATATATATAATAAAAATATATATTTTTAATTTAATTTATTAAACCTTTCACTAGTCAATGCTTAAACAAGATAATTTAAATTTCGTTACTGTGTTACCTTTTCAAGCTAGTCTTAAATTCTTTAGAAAATGCCGAAAATATTATATTTAAATTATCTATAGCAATCTCTCGAAATTTAACTTGTTAAAATAAGAGTCATCATACCCCTTAGGCTTACACGAGCTGTGACAAACAAAACCATCTTTACTTAAACTAGTTTCTGTGCCAAATTTACATATTCACTTTGCTCTACTAGAACCTTATTAAAATGACTTATACATGCCTAAATGTAGTCAAAAGCTTCTTAAACCATTATTATCTATTCCTATTTTGTAGAACTACGTAAACGAAAAATCTAACCCGACTAAATTTCACAAGATATGCTATTCTGTTGCAAGTTATTTTAAATAAAACACTTTTCAACGAGGCCAAGCTTTTAAAAACGTTTTCTTTCTTTATTTTAAGTTATTTTCAAAGACATCCACTCATATTTTATTAAACACACTCAGTTTGGTAAAACTTGCAAACCAAACCGCCAAAGTAAAAGGTAAGCAAAAATAAAAAATGTGCTTTTATAAAGGTATGCTAATTTTAAAGTTTATTTATTTTTTGTAGATTAAGTAACATATAGATACCTGCATGTTTGTAAAGTTATAATCTTGCAAGTATTTAAGATCTAAATTAGTGTATATCTTAAGTTAAAACAAAAAAAAATCAAATTATTGTGGTTTACCCAAGTACCAACCAAATAGGCACCGAGAGTTTGTGCCTTTATTGGAACATAACTTCTTTTACCGGTTTATTAGTTTTTTTCTTTTTTGTCCCAAGATATAACGTACACAAATTTATTAGCTCCCATTTTCTTTAGGCAAAAATTGTTTACAACATAAGTAAAAGCCATTTTTTAGTGTTTTATGCCGCCAACTAAACGCAATATCCAGACGAAAACAGTTTTTAATATTTTTGTTTTAAACATAATGAACTAAGTTTGTTTTAAACTAATATTAATTATGCCTTAGTTAGTTTTGTTAACTGTGAACGTCTGACTTGAGTGAACTTTAGCTACGTTCGCAATCCACTTCAAGATAATAGCAAGGGAGAGAGAGAGAGAGAGTAGTTTTTAATTACTTAAGTCTTGGAAAAGTAAGTCCGTAACTAAGAAAAGAACAACAAAAAGAAGTTGTAGAGGGTGATTACCTGAATATGACTATATAATTTTAGACTGGAAAAAAGTCTGCAGGGGTGGGGGGTGGAGGGTTAAAAGTGCTAAAAACGTGTTTTTCGCTTCTGCAAGCGCCATTGTTAATCATAGAGGAATACGTTTAAAATGTTTTTTTTTGGGTATTAAAAAAACCTATAATTTGAGCCCGGCTAAAATTGATTTGGTCAATTTGTTTATAAAAAAATGCAAAAAAAACGTTAAAAATAGCCATTTTTTAAATGTTGATAATTATTGCAAAAATATTTTTTTATCCATTTCTGTCATTGCAAAACATCGGTTTTTTAATTCTTAATTAAATGAGAGGTTCTTAAGCATGATTGGATCATTTGTTGCTAAGATAATTGAGTTTTACTGATTTTAGAGCCCTAATATAGTAGGCTATATCTTTTTTGTTTATAAATATTTTAGGTATTACAAACTATCTTTTGCTTTTTCGAGACTTATATTTTACTAATTTAAAAACGAAATAAAAAAAAATATTCAGTCCTTTGTTTTAAGCCTTAAAAAAAAGGTACTTTTTTGTTAATAAACAATTGGAGCCGGAGTGGCCCCTGCATAAGTTAATAATTTTAAACCCAAAAATATGGAAAGCTGGCTTCAAAACAAATTTAAAAAAAGGGAGTGTCTATGACTAGTAGATACCGAGTGACCATTTTTTTTAAAGTAATATTTAAATTGTTTATAATATTTAAAAAATAATTAAGACGGCATTTAATAGTATAATACTTAAACTTAAACTCTATTAGATGACATATTAATTAATAAATCTGAAGCTAAAATTTTAGTTTGAGTTTTATGGGTGTCAACGAAATCACTACCCAGCCCTTTATTTTCTTGAATGAAAACATATGGCTTTCAAATTTAAAGATAACATATTATATCATAAGATGCCGGTTTTGGATATTATAACATGTGCCTATCACTTCCGGTTTAACCGGAAGCGACACCAATTTTGATTTTTTCAATGGAACACCCTGTATATTTTTCCGAATTTGGATTCTGCGGATCATTTCTGATATAATATCTATATTATATCCTATACCTATCTCTGCTTGTTTTTAAGAAAATGGTGATTAAAGACGTCCAAACAACCGCACATTATGCAGTTTTACGGGAAAACAAATAAATGTTGTTAAAATTTATTATGTTTAATTTAATTCATTCTGATGACTCTATCTGTGGAGTCATACAATACCCGGCTTTTGCTGCAAATTGACTTTTTAATAATGTTACTTCAAAAATTTTAATGCAACACCCCGTATATTTTTTAAAATTCGGATTCCACGGGTCACTCCTGACATAAAATCTGTATTATATCCTATACCTATCTTTGATAGTTTTTGAGAAAAGGGCGATTAAAATGTTCAAACGACCGCACATTATGCAGTTATAGATGAAAATAATTTTCTTTTTTTTTTCTCAAAAGCTAACAAGGATAGGTATAGGACTTAATACAGATTTTTATATCAGGAATGACCCGTAGAATTCAAATATTAAAAAATATACAGGGTGTATATTTTTTTAATTTCTGAAGTAACATTATTAGAAAAGTCAATTTTCGCAGCATTTCCAATAAAGCCGGAAATAGTTTTATTATGACCACCAAAGATGGAGTGTTTGGAAAGAATTAAATTAAGCATAATAAAGTTTTATAACATTTATTTGTTTCCATAAACTGCAAATGTCGGTCGTTTGAACATCTTTAATCGCTCTTTCTCAAAAACAAGTAGAGATAGGTATAGGATATAATCTAGATTTTATATTAGAAATGATCCGTAGGATTAACAAATTATCGGTCTCATTAAAACAGGTCGTTTCCGGTTAAACCGGAAGTGATAGACACATGTTATATATTATATAAAATATAATATGTCATCCTAAAATTTGAAAGCCAAATGTTTTCATTGAAAAAAATAAAGAGCTGGGTAGTGATTTCGTTGTCACCCGGTATATTAATTGATCTCTCGCAAATACCATTTTATTTGGAGGATTTATGAACACCAATCTGGCTTTTCGATTCCTAAAGTGCCTTCAATATTACCATTAAAAATAAGCTAAGACGCATGGATTTAAATTAAAAAAAAAAGGATAATTTTTAAAAACTCAATGCACCATTATCTATAACTTTTTGCGCTACCCTAGATAAAAAAAGCTTGCTCCGATAAAAATTCGCAAAGATATGGCTATTGTGTTCGCACTCCGCTGATTTAAGCTCTCGATTTCAGTTTTTGACTCGGCATGTCAATCCGAGAGCTTCTATCCCCACCACTACCTCCGGTATCGTTTCGAAACTGTCTTTGAATCGTTTTTTGGTGCGCTTTGATGCATGCGCGCCCTTAAAATAGTTTCGTGACGGTACAGAAAGTAACAACCGTTGGATACTTTTCTACTTATTATTTTTGTGATCAAAGTTAGCAAATATTACTCATAATATCGTCACTTATCTTTAAAGATAATTAAATTCAATGATGGGTTTAGGAAGATTAAAAATTAATGCTTGAAAGATTAAACAAGCAAAAAAATAGAAAATGATAAAGAACTATGCACGTTAGTCGCTAAATAACAGTAAACATATGAAGATGAAAGATAAAACAGCTGTTAAAAATCAAAAATCCAATGCCAAGATGCTCAATGCGCAAGTCAACCCAAACAGTTTTCAATTTGGGCCATGTATCGAGATTACCGTTTTGAAACCGTAACATAAACGATCGCAAATTATGTTGGTACACAAACAGTATCGTCCGATAACCGTCACATCTCTGTTGAAACGCACTTTAATCACTGCGCATGAGCGTGATCGTTCGGTGACGGTTTTTCGACGTGTTGTAACAAACCTATTATATCAGTCACTTTAAACACATCTTTTAGCAATAAAAAACAAGTATAACAACTTTTTATTATGCGGTATATTAAGTTTAAGTATTATACTATTGAATGCCGTCCAAATTATTTCTTAATTATTATAAACAATTTAAATATTACTTTAAAAAAATTTGGTAATTCGGTTCTTACTGGTCATAGAGACTTCTTCTTTTTATATTTGTTTTAAAGCCAGCTTTTCATATTTCTTGGTTTAAAATTATCTACTTATGCAGGGGGCGCTTTGGCTCCAATTGTTTATTAACAAAAAAGTACCTTTTTTTCAAGGCTCAAAACAAAGGACTGAATATTAATTTTTTTATTTCGTTACTAAATTAGTAAAATATAAGTCTCGAAAAAGCAAAAAGGCAGTTTATAATCCCAAAAATATATATAAACAAAAAGATAAAGCCTACTAGATAAGGGATCTAAAACGGTAAAACTCAATTATCTTAGCAACAAATAATGATCCTATCATGCTTTAGAACCTCTCATTTAATTAAGAATTAAAAAACCGATGTTTTGCAATGACTGAAATGGATAAAAAAATATTTTTGAAATAATTATCAACATTTAAAAAAATGGCTATTTTTAACGGTTTTTTGCATTTTTTCATGAACAAGTGGACCAAATCAATTTTAGCCGGGCTCAAATTATAGGTTTTTTTAATACCTAAAAAAAAACATTTGGAACGTATTCCTCTAAAATTAACAATGGCGCTTGCAGAACCGAAAAACACGTTTTTAGCACTTTTAACCCCCACCCCCACCCCTGCACACTTTTTTCGAGTCTAAAACTCTATAGTCATATTCAGGTAATCACCCTCTATAACTTCTAACGCCTTTTAACCTGTTACAAATTACAGTCATGAAAATTAACTATAGAGTGGGCTATTACATTTTGAACTTTAAATCGGATAAAGTTTAGTGCCCCATTATTTTTTTATTGTGTTTTTTTTTGTATTTGTTAATATTATTCCAAATTTTAAGTTCATAATGTTTTTGTAAATAAAACGGAAAACTAAAATGTACTGTATAAATAATATGGGAATGGTTAATATAATTAACAAAATGAAACCTATATTATTCTATATGATATTTGTAAGGGCAAGAATTAGTAGGGAAGTAAAATTTTAAAATAAAGCAATTGTTATAGCGTTATTTTGTAAGCAAAGGTGTTAAAGCAACCAGAAAAGTGAAAACAATGCATGTTATAAAATACTTATAACTTACCCAATTGTTGGGTAGGTAGTAAAAAAATAGTAAATATGCTTAAAGGCAGAAACTTTAAGCATTTAAGAAAATTTTGCTTATGTATTAACAGAAACAAACAAACTACAAAAAATTTCCTCCCACAGCTACTGGGCTTTACTTCTAATACTTCTCCTATAAGAATATTAATTTTTACCTAACTTCCAAAAACAACTTGTCGATTGTTTTTATTTAAAAATAATGCTAACGTAGTTATTAGTCTAAATAAGCAGATGTAACATTTTAAAACTCTTATGTGGTCCCGTCCTTAACCTACAATGTATATAGCCGTTTGCCCTTTTGCAGTCTAGTCTAAAAAGAGCTTTCTTTTACTACTAGGCCAGAAAAAACTAAAACTAGTTAAAAAATAAAGCTTTTTAATAGAAAACTGTTCGGGGGGAGGTAGTAAGCAGATGATTATCAAAAAATTAATGTAATATACTTTATTATAAATATATTAGTCAAAATTTACAAATAGATTCTAAATAAATGCACATATTACACGGTACAAACTTATTACCTATAAATATATTTAGCTCAGTAAAACTCACTTCAGTTCAGTTCAGTTTTCTTGTCCAAAGAGGTACTGTATCATTTGCTATACATTTTTTTTTAATTTAAAATTACTCTTAAAAATAATGTTTTATTTATTCTTTTTTAAATAATTTTAAGTGACCTTCTTTTTTAGTAATAAAATCACATATTAACATCTAACATCTAACATTAATAGTTAAAAAGCATATATATCCAGCAAAAATAAAATTTGGTTTTCAACTGATATACGCCTACCTGAGAGGGATGCCTGTTTGCTGTTTGTACTTGAGCAGTGGCGTAGCCAGGTGGGGCCAGGGCGACTGCCGCCCACTAGACCAGCGCCCCTGCGCCCAAACAAACTTACCGTATATAAAACAGGTATTATTTACAACATACTATGCTGTGCTTTAAACTTTTTTTACTTGCTGGTGTAATTTTAGAAGTCATATTTTAAAATAATAATTGTCCACACTTTTTGTTAATATTTTTTCTGTTCCACAGTGTCAGCGGAGCGGTTATTCTCTTCAAAAGCCCTAACACCGCGGAAAAAGCCGCTGAGCGCGGCATCCGTTTGTGGCGGCATTTCTTTTTATTGTGTCGGTATTGGATATATTCCAGAATTGTTTACTTTATTTTTTAATATTGCAAATCGGCAGATTTCAAACGTATGTTATTTATTTCTGGTACTCATATTCTCCTCTTTGTGGTGTTATTTAGTCGTTTATTGTCTATGCAAGGGTAAACTTGTTAAGAGTAAAATGGATAAAAAGAAAAAAAGTCAGGTGCTCAGTTCAGGAAGAAATATCGTGAAAAAAATGATGTTAGCGCAACACACAGCTAAAAATTACAAGATTTTTTTAAAAAACTGCTGGGTAAGAACATTTTTTATATTGTCATTATTTTTCCTTTCTGGCCTAAAGTTTCAAATATGGTTTTGTTTGTTTATTGTTGTGTTTTTTTTTAATAAAAATGTTTTAAGAAACAGAGCGCCCCTTTAAACGATGGCCCCCCCCGCCCTGAAAGGTTGACTACGCCACTGTACTTGAGAACTTGTATAACCTTTTATTGGTTTGAAATAGACCTTTGGTTTATTGTGTATTTACAGTTTGACGTTGACTTGTGTTTAAAAGTTTTACAGTTTAAAATGTGCTGCTGCAAATTGCTTTGGCAATGGATTTACTTAAATTTAATTTATTTGAAAACAATAGATTTAATATTTTCTAAACCTTAGGTTGATATGAAACCTATTAGCTATCCAACCATCGTATACAAAACACGTTTGATAAAATCACTATATATATATATATATATATATATATATATATAATATATATATATATATATATATATATATATATATATATATATATATATATATATATATATATATATATATATATATATATTGGATGGATTTCTGATTAGGCAATCTGCTTCTTGGTTTGATTTTCCTGGGTTATATTTTATTTTAAAATTATATTGGGATAAGTAATACGTCAAATCACCTAGCTCCTCATCAGTTCTAACCTTTATATTCATGTTTTCTAATGGTTTATGATCTGAATATACTGTGAATTCTTTTCCCATAAGCTCAGTGCTGCCAATATTTTACAGCTTCTTTGATTGCCAGACATTCTAGATATATTGCTTTCTTCTTTTTTGTGATACAGTTAATTTATTTGAAAAATAAGCAACTGGCTTACTGTTGCCTTTTTTATCTTCTTGTTTTAACACTGCTCCTACTCCTTTTATACTAGCATCTGTGTAAATGTCAATTGGTAGTTCAGGATCAAAGATTTTTAATATTGGTTCTGAACATAGTAAAAGTTTTATTTTATCAAAGGATTCCTGACATTCTGCAGACCATATAAATTTCACATCTTTTCGTAATAAATTGTGTAGCGGGTCGAGGATAATTGCACTGTGTGGAACGAACTTATGATGAAAATTAATTTTCCCTAGGAATTGACGTACATTCTTTCTTGTTTCTGGAACTGGAAAGTTTTTAACAGCGGTTAAGTAATCTTTCAGCGGTCTAACTGAATTGTTTTCTATTATGTGGCCTAAATATTTGGCATAATTATTGCAAAAATACACTTCGAAAATTTTAATCTAAACCCTTCTTTCTGTATTGCCTCTAGTAGTCTTGATATATGTAGTACATGTTCTTCAAAAGTTTTCGAAAAAATTAATATATCGTCTATAAAATTCACTGCAAAACTATAAAGCTTGTATTTTCTTATAATATTGCTCAATATTCTTTGGAAAATAGCTGGAGAAGTCTTTAATCCAAATGGAATACATGTCCATTGGAAATGACTTTCTTGTGTAACAAATGCAGTTTTGTATCTATCTTGAATTTTTAAAGGTATGGACCAAAATGCTGAATTTATGTCCAAAGTAGAAAAATATTTACAGTTTACAGTTTTTACCATTAAATCCTCAATCAACGGAAAAGGTTGTGCTTGAGGGACGACAATTTTGTTCAATTCTCTGAAATCTATACATAACCTTGTTTTTTATCATCTTCTTTTTATAAGCCAGGTTACCGGAGCAGCAAATGGACTGTAAGATTCCTCTATCAAATTCATTTTTAATAGCTTTGCTATTTGACTTTCAATTTCTTTTCTGTCTTCAGCTGTGCATCTGTATGGACGTTTGTAACAGTATTTATCTACCATCAAGTCGATATGAGCTTCGTAATCTCGTACAGTGCCTACGTCATATTTATCCTTTGCAAAGACCGATTTATATTTTTCTATCAACTTATCAATTTTTGATTGTTGATGTAAGATGGTTTACTTCCATTTCAAATTTATTTAAATTTATATGTTCATTGAAATTTATTTCACAATTGTTCATGTGTTTAGTTTGTTTTTCTAATATCTCAAAGATTTTAAAATCACTCTCTTTATTTTTGTCACCTAGTACATCAGGAATTTTGACATTTGTTGAATAATTTTTGTTTTTGTTATCCTCTTCATTAAAGGTTTTCTGTTTTTCTTCTGGATTGTTGTTGTATTGTATGATCTTCAATTCTTCATTTTGTATTAACTTAAAATTTTTGATACAGTCCAAACCAATTAGAAAATCATAATTAAAATTTTCATTATCTACTACAAATATATCCATAATTCTTTCAATATTGTAGATTTTTATTTTTAGTGTTACCATACCTTTTGTTTTCTGCTCACCATTAATAGTCTTCAAGTTTACCATTTCTATATAACTTTTATTATCTTTTTGTTGTATTTTCAATAATTTTGAATTAATTAATGACACATTTGAACCAGAATCATAAATTCCTAAAACATTTAAAGTGTCATTTAATAGTAACTTTAATTTTATTAATGGTTGCACCTCTAGTTTTTTGGATTTTTCTCATTCAGTTCAATTTCCAATTCCGAGTTATTTACAGTTTTCACAACTCCTTTTTGATTTTTTCCTTTGAACCAGCAATTTTCCTCAGGATGATAACGTTTCCCTCTTTTCTCATTGAAACAGATTTGACATGGTTGTTTTTCTTCAATTTTTTTGGATTTATATTCAGAATACGTATAATTTTTTTATCATATTTATTTTTTCCAACAAGATGTTCCAGCTTTCCTATTTCATTGTAGAGATCTTTTGTTTCCTTTAAAATTCCCCTGTCAATTTTATCAGCCAATGGCAAGCCATTTGCTATAAGGTCTATAAGTGTCCCAGTGTCGATTGATTTTCTTACTTCTAGTAACAATTTTTCTTTTTTAAAGCATATTCAAGTAACGAACCTGCCTGATATTTAAAGCTTAAAGCATATCGAATGGCATCCATCCTTTGTTTTCAAATGTTTCACAAAAATTTTCTTCCCATTTAATCCATTTTGATTCCACCGTATGTTTCATTAGCATGCAACTATACCAATGCACACTGGAGTGTTCCAAAAGTTTTTAAAATTTCAATCTTCTTTTTGTCTTCGTTAATTTGAAAACATTCACATTCTTTATTAAAATCTTTAATCCATTGGAAAGCATTTGAGGTTCTGCCGGTGAATTTTTCAATCATGAAATCTTTTGCAATTTTTCCTAAATTTTGAGTTTCAGATGTTCTGTTTTGTTTTTCTTCAAGTAATTTCTCCAACAGATTTTCCAACGTTTGATTTGAGCCACTAGGCATAGATTCAGCCTTATTTGTTTTTTCCATAATTTCTTCCAGGTAAAAATCATTAAACTGCAAGTTTTGATCCTCATCCAAATAACTTTTTGTTATAGCATCTGTCAAAGTTATCCATATACTTCTTGTTTGGTGTCTTTTAGTTAATGATTTTTTTACCTTAGCATAGTTTGAGGTATTTGTTATTGCTTTATGAAAATGTGCAGGTTGAAACTCTGCTGGAATTACAAAAATCTTTCCATCAGGTGTAGCTATAGAGGTTATGCATATAATGTTTGATTTTCCATCTGATTCAGGTTTCACAGTAAACTCAAATTTTAACTTTTCCATATTGCTTGAAATATTTGCAGAAAATGTTGTTTTATAATATTATTATAGATACTCTTGTGTATTTCTTCAACTGAGGTTAATGAAACAAAGACGAAATTGCGTTTCTCTGTAAGAACAAAAGAAACAACATTTAAAGCCTCTATTTCAGGTTTAGTTGATATCTTTAGCAAAAGTTTTTAATAATAATTACAACTGTTTATATCCACAATTTTTATATTTGACTATGTCTCAACTGTCAGTTGTGACAGACATTTGATAGAACTTTGTAGATAACGCGGCAAATTCAAACTCCCAGAACATCATTCAAATTTAAGAAAAGCAATAACTTAAATAAATGAGTGATTTTCTTTACATATATATATATATATATATATATATATATATATATATATATATATATATGTTTATATTTAATTATATCAGAAAAGTCGATTTGCTATTCTTAAATAAATCATTTCGCTAGTTCTCTTTTATATGGTAGTAAAACTTTTTTGCTCACGTTACGACAATGTTTTGGCTGTGGTACATAAATTTTAATTTATAAAAACATCTCTTTTGGTAGAAAGAAAAATTGCTAACTTAGTAACTATTTTAACTGTGCCTGCAATTTTTTTTTAATAAAAAAGACTTTGCCAGTACAAAACAATTATTTTTAATCCCAGCAAATAAATTAAGATTTTCCGGAGCCCCGAATACGCGCGATGGTTATTTTTATGGTAATTTTTGCCGCAGCTTTGACAGAACTTGCTTAGTTTTATGATGTTTGTTATTGTGCAAGGTTCGTCAGTTAACTTTTTGAAGACCAAGATAGGTGACATTAAAGTTAGTCTTCAAAACTATTAAAGTAATCAAAAAAATTTAAAATATCATAGAATGTTAATAAATCTTTAATTAGGAACTTAAGTTTTGTTTCTGGGAAAGGGTGACATAAAATAAATAAATCTTTGGTAAAACATTTTTCTGGTTTTAAATTATGAAATATCCTATCTGGTGTAATTCCCACATTTCATCTGCATACAGGTATGAAATAGCTGATTAGTGCAAAAAAGTAAAATTGTCACTAGACATGTGAAAAAAAATTAAACAATAATTCGGGGTTTACCAAAGACGCTTAATATTAAAATATTTTCAAATATAAGTATATACAGTGTGGTCATTTAAGTGTGCAACATATGGGATTTTTTTATTAATTGCACAATCAAAATACAAATATTGCCAAAAGTTGGTGCATGTTCGATAATCATATCATGACTTGCAATCACTCTAAGTGCACCTTAGAGTGGTTGCAAGTCAAATAGTGGTCAGGGTAGGTCAACAAATATAAAAAATGTACACGAGTAAAGTACCCTTATTTTAAAAAATTCAGCAAAATGTTATTAAAAAAAGTTGTTCCGAATTAAAAGTAATGCCTAAATACCAAAACATGGCTTGCAGTATTTATCATTCGAGCTATCTATCGTACTGCTGGTTTAAAAAAAAATATGTAAAATGACCTTGTTAGAGTGCCAAACCTATTGTTTTCATATTTTGTGTAAGGTTATATATTTTTTTTTTAATATGGTTAATTGATTTTTAAAGCAAAATTCTAAACTAAATTTTTTATTGTCATCCAGTTGAATTAAAATGTGCTGCGTTGTCAAGTTTGTTTATTTTACCCTTTATTAAATTTAACCCAGTGTTAAGTCCATTGCTAACTTTAACAACGTGATTATCACTTGGCCGATAGTATGACATTTATACTAAATTAAAGTTAGTTTTCAAAACCTTATTTATTGCAAAATTATTTGTATACGTACTATAGGGTAAGTTTAGGATTATCTATTAAATCAATAACAAAAATTTTTAATTTTTTAAGAAATCACAAACTTTATGTTTGTTACAACGATATTAAACCCAATTTTAAAATTTTACAAAAAATCTTTTTAATAAGGTAAAACATTAGTTATGATAATATGCATATCAAAAAACGCGCATTCAAAGTGCAAAATTTTTATTTTAAATGTTTATTAAAAAACTGTACAATCTAATAGATATCATTAAAAAACCTACTAAAATTATCACAGATATCCATAAAAAAATAAGTAAGCAGTGGACATACGCGTGGATAATTTTTTTGCACATAATTTTGATTTTTATGCGTTTTAAAAATGTTCTATGTAAATTAATTTGATTTGTTAATTGTTATAAGTTATAGCATCGGCACTAACCAAATTATTACTTTATTGCTTTTGAGATTTGGGTGCATTTAGTGCATACATAATGCATACCTTGTATTGTTAGTTTTAATTTATAATTAAAATAATAATTATACCTTTAACACTTATTTGTTTTTTTCCATGGGTGTTTATTTTGTTAGGATTTATGTTTGTATATTAATTTTTTAATAAACATTTAAAATAAAAATTGTGTACTTTCAATGAGCGTTTTTTATCAGGCATATTTTCATTACTAATGTTAAAGAGAATTTTGGCAAAATTTTAAAGTTGTGTTTAATATTATTGCAACAAACATAAAATTTGTCATTCCCAAAAAAATTTAAAATCTGGTACAGTTGAATAATGAACTTTTTTCTCTAAATGTCTTTCATTGAAAATATCTGCTGCTTTACGTACTGATTTATAGTTATCTCCATATATTAAAACTAATTCGGTCTTCTCGGCTAACGATAACATTTAAAATTAAATAAACTTAATAAGCGAAGAATAATTATTCAAGAATGAAAAAATATTGTCAACAAACTATCATAATATTTACTTTTAACCCTCATTTGTTTTTTTTTCTTTTTTATGGATATCCGCAATAATTTTAGTAGGTTTTTTAATGATATCTATTAATTTGTACAGTTTTTTAATAAACATTTAAAATTAAAATTTTGCACTTTAAGTTAGCGTTTTTTAATATGCATATCATTACTAATGTTTGACCCTATTAAAAATATTTTTTGTAAAATTTTAAAGTTGTGTTTAATATCGTTGCAACAAACATGAAATTTGTGACTACCTAAAAAATTAAAAATCTTTGTTAATGTTACAAATATGCTTGAATTTGAACAAAGTTATGCGATATTGATTTGATTTTAAATAATTGATGAGAGTCTTTAGGGTGAATATTAAAAAATAATAAACAAATTAAGAGAAATGTTAAAGGTTTTTCAAAAACAAGCAAAAAAAATAGGAGGCCATATTTTGGTATTTGGGCATAACTTTTACTTCTAAACAACTTTTCTTTATAATATTTTGGCAAATTTTCCAAAATAAGAGTACTTTACTCTTGTACAATTTTTATTTTTTTTGACCTTCCCTGTATGTGTTTGACTTGCAACCATTTTAAGTGCACCTAATATAATTATCGAACATGCACCAACTTTCGGCAAGATTTGTATTTTAATTGTGCAATTAATAAAAAAAATCCCATATGTTGCAAAATTAAATGACACACTGTATAGGGTACGTTACAAAATCTGTGTATTAAAGAAGACATTGATATTTAAAATAGAACACAATATATATTTTTAAATTTAAGGATTCCTAGTAAAATACTAAGTAAGTTTAATGTACGACTTGCTGTCTTAAAAGCGAGCAAGCAAAGTTACTTTTTTTGTTCCTGTTAATACATACTTTGTAAAATAACTTTATAACCACTAAAAAGTCATTTAGGTAAAGAGAATTTTACGGTTATAACAAAGTTTTTTTAAAGCGCGATATTAAATAGACATTTTGGCTATGGGAGATATAAATTTTATTGTGATACTAAAAAATCAGTAATTGTTTAGATGTGTGGCTTCACCTATTTTTATTCATAAAAAATTGAAAAATAGAGATATTAACATGTATTTTCTTTTAATTTTGTTCTATTTTACGGCGAATTTACGAATCTTTTAAGTAAAATTAAAAAAAAAATTCGGTGTTAATTTTTATTTTGGAAATAAAAAAACAAGTCTTTTTCAATTTTTTTGTCAATAAAATGTATCCATTTAGGTTTAGCAATTTCTTGAGATTTGTTTTAAATTTTACGTGTAAAGACAAATCATTTTTAAAAATTCCAAAATATCAATTTTTGGATTTTTTAAATATTTTTTAAAAATTTTGTTTTAATTAAAAAATTAACATTTTGGATCTGTTTTAATATCCTATTTTTGATGCACTTTAAAAATAAAAATAAAAATATTTTACAACTTTAAAAAAATATTTATGTTGATTTTACATCCCAAAAAAGTGGAGTTACACATCTAAACAATTACCACAAAATCTTCTCTCTGTGTAGTTGCGCCCCTGTGTATAAAAATCTAAAAAATTGTTATTTGACATTTTTATTATAGATAAAATAGTTTAAAATAAAATATTGTACAAATAAGGTTTCTTGTCACCGCGTTTATATACTTGTTTATAAGTCGAAAGTGACTTTCCGGACTTTTTACATAAATTTTACAGCTAGATTTTTATTTTTTTTCTGTGTTTTAACTTTTACAATTACCTAATGAAATACGTTTATGTTAAAGTTTAATTATATTTATAATTTATTTATGTAGATATTTTTTCCGAATATATATTATCAAAAGTTAAAATAATAGTAGCATTGACGGATTAATTTGCGACTGTGATATTTTTTATCCTGTTTACTTTTAAAAAATATTTTATTATTGTTGATAATTTTGTTAAGTAGTTGTTTAGATTTGGGCTTCACTTTTTTGGGATAAAAAATCAACAGGATAAATTTTTTTTTGAGCTGCCAGATATGTATATTATTAAAATTCATAAAAAATAAAATAATAAAAAAAAATAAAAATGACAATTTTTCGATTAACAAAAATTGTTTAAAAAAATATGAGAAATATCTAAAAATTGATATTTTTTTATTTTTTTCTTAGTTATGTATCTTGACGCGTAGAATATAAAACAAATTACTAAAAATCCTAAACTCAAAATGGATGCATTTTATTGACAATTTTCGCCGAGGCATAATTTTTGTTAACATTCAAATTGTAAAAACTAGTCAAAAAAATTATTTTTGACTATTTAAATGGTCAGTATAACGAATCCGCGGAAAAATAAAATATTCTGAAAAAAAATGGATGATATGTTGATTTTATAATTTTTTATGGTCAGAAAAAGGTGAAGCCGTGATTCTAAGTAATTACCATTTGTTGTTATAAAGCTTTTTACTTACAGATTTTTATTAATGTTAACCCATAGGTATTTTTATGTCTACTTGTATTTAAACTATGAAATTATAGAAATATATTTTTTAACGAAATCTTAGTAGTTTAATTTCCAAAGCCGCTTTTAAGTGATGCATGTAATTTATATTTCTTTTATTAAGGATGTTTGGAGTACAATCGGAGACAAAAGTACTAAAATCTGAAACTTCGTGAATAATTACGTTACGTTGCATACTATTATATAAGTAAATAATGAGTAAGGGAGTTTAAAAAAAGTATAACGTTTACCGGGAAATTAAATTTTTTCAAAAAATTTACAACAAAATCAGAAAAACAATTAAGGATTTTGGGGAGGTAAATCCATAATGCTACAAGACAAACAAAAATTTAATAGTTAGTTCTTCATTTAATGCTGAAACCCCTATAATGGCGATTCGCTGACTACGCAGATTAAATTCAATTTTAGTAGTAGTTCAAAGTTTATTTCACATTTTATAATTTTTTTTTACTACTAAAATTGAATTTAATCTACTAAGTCAGCGAATCGCCATTAGATTAAGTGTATTTTTTTTATTACAATAACTTTTTAACGGCTAAGTGGAATGATTTAAAATTTTAATAGGGGTTTCAGCATTGAATGAAGAACTAACTGTTAAATTTTCGTTTGTCTTGTAGCATTATGGATTTACCTCCCAAACATCCTTAATTGTTTTTCTTATTTTGTTGTAAAGGTTTTGGAAAATTTTCAATTTTCTGGTAAACTATACATTCCTCTTACTCCTTTACTAATTATTTACTTAATATTATGCAAAATAAAGTAATTATGCACGAATTTCTGGATTTTAGTACTTTTGTCTCCGATTGTACCTCCCAAACATCCTTAAGCAATAAAGCAAAATTTACAGAATAATCAAAAAACTGCGCGTTTCGGTATCGGTCTCTATGTAATAGATTAATTATTGTTTTATGACAAATTTTAAATTTTTATAAAATAGTAAAAAGTATTTTTAAATTACCAGCCAAAAACATATATTTTCTGCAGAAATAGAATTTGTATTCTTGATCTACCGCACCTGCTAAAATCAGTTAAAAATAATTTCCTCAAGTACGGGTTTACAAATAATTAAAAAAAAAAACAAAATAAAGTAAAACAATCAGTGGCGTAAAGTGACTATAACAAGTGAAAGGTACTACTGTTAATTTAAAATTAAGTGAAAAAATATATGTAAAAAATTAAATTCCTTTCAATTCTTTTTTATCCTTATGGCAGTCCACGAAGGCCTAAGCACTAGGTACCGTGCGTGCCAGGTTTTTAGATATTAATCCCCCGTTTTGTTAACGTTATCCAAGCACTGTAACATGCACTTCACGGCACCTTTAAGGCAAGCCGGTAGTGCCCCCATCAATTTGTACAAAAAAATATTATTTAATGTGTATCTTTTTATTAAAAACAACATATTCGTGTCCCGAGACTGCCAAATAATCACATATACTTTAAGAAAATAGAGGTTGGACTCACCATACAAATATTTAGTGTTTCTGTAGCTACTGCAATGTTTGTATGTATTAACTTGCTAAAATTCCATTAAGAAAGAAGTACAATTCAGCAACGTTTACTAAAATATTTTTTTTTCTTGGTACCAGGACACAAAAGCTTACGAGCCTAAGTAGTAACGTACCGTGGGTGCCTTAACTGTGGTAAGAGGTAGTTTAATAACACGAAATTTAAATATTTAGGAATTTAAAGAAGGAAAATATTTTAGACGCAGTAGCAGCCACATTCTGGACACTATAGGGATATAGGAACAAACAAACTGGAAATCTGGGCCACTCAAACTGAACTGTAAAGAGATGCATAAAAGTGACACAACGTGTTGCTCTGTTGAAAGCTGAGAAAGGAGGATTTAGACTGGCCAATTATCCGAAGACGAAGATATCGGTGGGCAAGACAAGAAAGCTTTTCTGTAAGTGTGTGATCAATAAAGGACGAATAACTGTTCTTTAAATGGAATCAGAAATGCTAAAAGTTATGGAAAACGCCATAAACATGAGACAAAAGATATTTCAAAGAGAGTCTGATTTGGGATTCATACAGAGTTTACAGGTAAGAAGTGAAGAAATACTCTTTGGATCAAAAGCAAAATCCAAGCTTTTTTTAACTTCTGAGGCTATGGATATAATGTGTTTGTGTCTATGCCAGTTAAGGTTATTCTTAAAATTAAATCCAACAAGGTCAACTTGGCCGCCTATTTTGTTTTAGAGGCATTAACTGGATAGCATTTTAGGCGCATCAATCTTATATAAGTTTAAGGTCCTGTACCATTACAAAAGCAAAACTATGAATAAGATTGATTGCAGAAGAGGGAGGATCGTTAAAGAAGAAACAAATTTAGTGCCAATACTAAGATCTGGGGCATCCCAGCCTTACCACAACTAACCACAATAACTAATATACGTCGATTAGAAAGGAAACTAAAGAGCCAAGAACAAAGCATAGATGAAAGACCGTAGAAAGAAAATTTGTTAAGGAACGCTTTATGCCAGTCCTGGTTAAAAGCTTTAGATATATCAAGAGCAACGATCTTGGAGTCACCAAAAGACTCAAAGGACTTGTTCCAGTTTTGTGAGACAAAGGCTAGAAGCTGATGCTGTAGATCTCTTAAAACAAAATATGTACTGTCTGTCATGTAAAGTTTAGTGTGTTTCCAGATACTTCAAAATTTGAATTTTTTCATCACGTTACAAACAATTGAAAAAAGAGATTCAGGTCCATAGTTAGAAGAAAGAGTTTTGGATTCTTTTTTTGGGATAGGCTACACTAGGGCGTCTTAAATAATTTTGGTTTTCTATAGGTCTTATCATACAGGATGAGAGAAGAGGTAGCATTACTGCAACTTACATAATTTTTTAGGCATCTAAAAAAATTAGCTAATTTAGAGGAACATGAACCCGTTTTAATTTTAAGGCACGTCTAAGAAACAAGCGTACAAATAAATAGTTACCATATGTATTACTTTCTCGAAGATCTTTCAATAACACTTCTTTTTTAAAAATTATCCGAGTGATTTACAGGAAAATATTTTCTTTAAGGAGGGATATCACTAGTGCAATTTGCATTATTTTCATTGCACCTAAAACAAATTAAATAGAAAGATGTACCTACTTTTATTTAAATCACATTTACAAAACAAGATAAATGATTAAAATATCAGTTACTTTTTAAAAAACCTTATTTAAAGTTTATAACAACATTTACCGTCTTTCATCTTGTAAAAGATTAAGAAATACTCGACGGTTGAACATTTAACTTAAGTCGAATAAACGCAGGGCCTTTGCTCCTTTTTAACAAAGGAAACTGGTAAGTCAGCATAATATCCGTTTAAACCTATTTTACATACATTTTTGGTATACAATATGTTATTTAAATTATTACCATATATTAGATATAATTATTCTACAAAATGTGCTATGTGTGCGACAGGTGTTGACAGGCAACTAAAGAAAAATGTCATACTACGTCGTGTAAAGTCAACGATTCAAACACACTGTGGCAACATCCTAGCGGTATATCGCTCGCATGTCGTGTTGATGTCGTGTAGCGCCATGAGGATAGGGCCTTAATTTACGGCGCTACCCGATATAAACACGACATGCAAACACGATATCCATTAAAAAAAAAAACAAAGCTTTATTTGGCCATCCTGTAAAAAATCTGAAACTTACTATCATTTTACTTTAAGACCCGCTGCACACTTGCAGTTTTTTACCGTCCGGCTCCGCTGCGGCACCGGAATTAAGGCCTAAAGTATTAACAGGTAGATCAAGTGATGCACACTTGTGTCCGGTCCCGTTGCGGTGCCGTGCGGCACCGTGCGGCGCTCTGCGGGTCCCTCGCGGTTGTTTTGAACCGTCGTTTTCCATGGAACCGCAGCAAAAACGCAAGTATGTGTGCAGACAAATTTGCGGCGCCGCAACGGAGCCGGACGGTAAAAAGCCGCAAGTGTGCAGCGACGCTAATTCTTTCGCTGCTAGAAACAATGTTTTTCTTCTATTCCTTACGATGTACGGTACACTCATTTTTTGGGGGGTTTGTGTCAGGAAATCCATCGAATATAAAACCTGGCCTTGCTAGCACAACTATGTAATGTATAAAGGATGGTCGCAAAAGGGGTATTTTTTATCCCAATCTATAAAGTTATTTAGAAAGTAGTTTTGGTACGTCGCTGAAAAAATAAGGCAACGAAACTAATATTTTCATTAATAAAATATCTTTTGTGTTAGATTAAATATGTATACCCTCAGTTTATTTATAGGAATATAGAGAAAATAAGTAAAGTTACAAAAATAATAAATGCATTTTTAATTTAGCATTTGTGTAGGATTAAACAAAGGGTGACAAGTTAAATATTTTGTGCCCCGAGTGTATCAGTTGAATAAGTTTGGCACTACTGACGTTGTTAAAAAAGAATGGTACTGATGTTTAAAAAAAAGAGTCCATTTAAATAATCGCAAAAGCTTTTTTTTATATCCCAATCTACAAAATTATTCAAAAAGTAGTTGGAAAAAATAAGGCAAACCAAACTGTTATTGTCAGTAATAAAATAACTTTTGTATTAAGTAGCACTTGTATACTCTCAGGTTATTTATAGAAAAAATAGTTAAAGTTACAAAAATAATTAATGCAATTTTATTCCAACCTTTGTGTAACATTAAAAAAGGTGGTAAGTTAAATGTTTTTTTAATCTCAGGTTGAGCAATTAAATAGGTGTGAGACTACTTCAGAATTTAGGACAAAAAAGGTCAATAAATCCATTGCAATTTAAACCTGTCGCTTTTAATATTTTTAAACACACAGTACTTCTCAAATTTAGTTAAAAATATTTATGCGCGTTGGGCGGCAAATTTAATTTACCGCCCGCATTTTCGGGCAGTAAGTTAAATTAACTGCCCTATGGAGGTAAGTAATTTGGCCATCAGCTTAAACAACCAGGCCAGCATGACAACTATTAGAAACATTAATCTAGCATGAGTCCAGCCAACTTTTTTTTTAAAGTAATGTATTTTTAACCTGAGAACGTCTGGTCGTGCATGAAAGGTAGTAAGTACTTTGGGCGTTAAGTGTAGTACCGCCCTTAAACAGTTTCAGACGGTAAACTACACTTACCGCCCTTAATACTTTAATAACTATAATTTAATATTTTTGTATTACAGTGCTCATGTAGAGAGTCTGGACGAACAAGATGTTCCAAGTCACATAAAGATGTCGTCTGCTTATATTCTTGGAGAAGATCTACCCAGCATCAAATGTCAGTACGGACTGATACTTGCTTAAGTTCCGCCGAAGTTCACTCCGAAGTACTAAAAAGTATAAATGGAAAATGACAAAATAAGTGTTGTTTGTGCTCTGATACTCTAGTTACTGAAACTACAGTTATATATTAGTATGGTTCTTATTTAAAATCAGTGAATAAGGTCAGTCCAGCCAAAGTTTACCTAGCGATAAAATGAAAATCAGTTAACGCAGTGGTTTTAAATACAGGGTATATCATGACGGGCACCTATTGGACATTATGAGAATAAGTGTCTAATGAAATTTTAATAGTTATTTATTTATTAAATTTATACTTCTTAGTATGATCCAGATATAACAAATTTAAAAATAACTACTCTTGGTTACACTTTTGTAAAAAACTTAAAATGGAAATATTGTACAATAGGCATAATATCGCAACTTGCACTTCGTGATTTGGGTTTGGCTACCACTTAATTTGTCCAAGAATATTATATTTTAAACACATAAGAACGGAAATATTGCACGTTTAAAATATAGGGAAAAACGTTTCAATAAAAAAGACACCATCCAATAAGTTTTTATTATGTAAAGTATAGACAATAATTTTAATTTTTATTTAATAAATCATATACGGCCAAGTGATAATCGCGTTGTTAAACAATTGTAAAATTTAACAAACATTTTTAAACATTTTACGGTAACTAGATAACGACAATAGTTTGGTTCGGAATTTTGCGTTTAAAATTCATAAAGCATAAAAAAGATTTTTAAAAAATTACCTTGCACAGAATATAAAATAAAATAGGTTCAGCACTCCAACAAAGTCAGTTTATATATTTTTTTAAAAAACAAGCATTACAATAGATAGCTCACGTAACCAATACTGCAAAACATCTTTAAATTTAGGTTTTAAACAGGTTCTTTAATATAATTCATGCCTACTACATTTTATTGTTACATTCCGGTAGGTAGATTCATTTAGAGTAGACAAAATATTTGCTTTATTTTTATAGAAAATCAATGTTTTAATTTAATACATATTAGTAAAACTATTTTATAGCATACAGAATGTTTTAATTTAAAGATTTAGGCGCTAACGATTGTTTTCAGCTTGCATTACTAAATATTATAATGTTGCCAAGCATAAAAGCAATAAAAGTACAAATGTTTTTTTTAGGTTTACGTACTGATTAGTCGGCGGAGAATAATATAAGCTTCGTTCGCCAACCACTCAGCACGTGAAGCGAGGAAAATATGTTGCATTCTTATTATTTTCCTCTCACGTAGAGTGTTCGCACGATCAAGTTACAAGGCTGCCTCTAGTAATATATGCTCAAAGGTTGCGATAAATAATCTGAGAAGCTTTCTAGTGACGAAATTTTTTCCGCGCCTCAGAGCTTGGTGTGCTCTAAAAAGTTTAACAATGAAAAAGATCAATTAATGTGTAAAATTGTAAAAAACGCTCTTGAGCTACTCCAAATCCTATCTCATCAGAAGTGTAAAAGTTAATATACATATATATATATATATATATATATATATATATATATATATATATATATATATATATATATATATATATATATATATATATATATATATATATATATATATATATATATATATATATATATATAATATATATATATATATATATATATATATATATATATATATATATATATATATATATATATATATATATATATATATATATATATATATATATATATATATATATATATATATATATATATATATATATATATATATATATATATATATAACCAAGAACATCTTTTTCTTGCGATGCAAATTTCTTAGATCACTCACACACACTGGATTTAGACAAAGATCTTGCGGCGAATAGAACCTACACCATATCGGGTCTTTAACGGTTTTTTTTGTACCGCATGTTATAGCTTTAGACAGCATTAACTTATAAAAGAGGTTAATTTGTAGTAGTAATACATAAAATTATTTGAATTCTTTTGTTTTAAAAATAAAAGATGGATATTAAAGAGCAGTAAGTAATAATAATCTTGTAAATAAATAGTTTTACTAATTTATACTAAGTTAAAGCATTAAATTTCTAGGAAAATAAAGCAAAGATTTTGTCAACTCTAGATGAATCTACCTACCGAAATGTATTAATAAAATGTAGTAGACATGAATTATATTAAAAAAATTGTTAAAAACTCAAATTTAAAGAAGTTTTGCAGTATTGGTCATTTGAGCTATCCCTTGTGCTGCTTGTTTTTTAAAAAATATATATACAGGGTGATTGGTAAATAGAAGAGAAAAATGAAGGCCCGAATTAATTTTTCAATTTTAAATCAAAAAGCAAAAATACTTTTTTTGCAAATTTTCCTTCGTTTTCAAGATATTTCAGTAGAAAGTTTTGCCAAAAAAAAAATTAAATCACATTGTGGGTGTCTCCAATCTTAATTGGCGCTTTTTAGCAAGTTAGACACTTGTCAATCTGTTATTGGAAAAATCACAAGAAAATGAAGTTCACTAATGAAGAATATGGTTATAATATATAATATTATTGTTTATGTATATGGGTATAATATAATACTTATTTAGCATGTACACAAAAGTGTTAAACTTTTGACATCGGTTAAACTTGATTTTATATGACCTAATAGTTTGAAAGCGCCAACTAAGATTAGCGACACCTACAATGTGATTTAAATTTTTTTGGCAAAACTTTATAGTGAAATATCTTGGAAACGAAGGAAAATTTGCAGAAAAAGTATTCTTGGTTTTCGATTCAGAATTAAAAAAATTATTTTTTTCATATTCTGTGAAGGGGATTTTTTTTATATGTTTATTTGATTTTGACTGCAAAATCCCGAATCAAATTATTTTTTGACAAATAGTTAACAAATAAGTTATGTCCTGTTGCCAAGAGTGTTCATATTTACCTCTTTGTTAAATTTAACCGATTGTTAAGCCCATTGCTATTATTTGCTTACTTTAACAACGCGATCACTACTCGGCCGATAGTGTATTAATTTGAAAACTTTTGGTGCAAATATTTTAAGAAATTAAATAGATAAATAATTATAATTTGGCACAAATATTATATATGTAGGGAGACCTAAAACCACTTTACTTTAGTTAGGGGTGAGTCACGTTCTAGGCGCCCCATACCCTAACTTTAAAATTTCAAACTACATCATCTCTTTTATGGTAGCCCAAATTAAAGGCCCTATTAAGTCTATTAATCTGCTAAAGAATATATTTTTTTAATTAAATACAGAAGATTAAAAACATAATTTAAGTAAAATAAACTGTAACTTATTAGAATGCTATTTTATTTAATTAGATATTCAAAACGCATTCAATTTTTTTTTAAACAAAAGTATATTTTTTTTCAAATTTTATTACTATATTGTAAAACTTTGCACTTCTAATAGATCTGAATTTTTTATTAATACATTGCCTTTTGTATAAAATAAGAGAAAGTTACCAAGTATTCTTTAAAATTTACAAAACAACTACATGGCCATGGAGAGAATCGAAAAGTATTTTTTTCCCAAAAAAGATTTAATTCGTGGACCCATTTCAGTCCGCAAAATGAATCTTTTTCGTACTTGGTCCAAATAGGTCATCATGGCAATTTAATTCAATACAACTATTAAACACCTAAATTTTTAAAATTTTGACATTTTTCAGAAATTGAATGGCATTCTCAAACGACTAATTTATGCATAATAAAAAGTTTAAATGCTTTTTTGGACCATAAACAAAAAAATGTTGTTAGTAACACGTACCTAAAACAGTTTTTTTGGCATTTATCTGCTATTCCACAACAGCAACGATTCATCTCAAAGAACTTGATTTTAGGTACTTGTTACAAAAATAACTATTTTCTAATTTTGACAAAAAAGTGACATTTTTTAAAACTGACCGGCTTACTGAAACGTTTTACTTTTTAACTCTAGTGTTAAAAAGTAAAACTTTTCAAAACTAGTTGCGAAAAGTCCATTCCATCACCAGTTGCACAAAGAAAATATGTCACTAAAGACGCCGCTATTAAACAACGCTTAGCAACCGAACTAAATACAGGGTTCGAAAAACTGTTATTTCATTTTTTTTTTCTTGTAATAAAAACAGTTTTATTTATATTAAAAAAAAATCTTGTATGCAACACGTTGGGAAAAGTTCATTTTGTGTAACTCGCGCTACTTTGCGCAGAAATCGCGATCGTTACACAAAATGGAACATTTAACTGATTGCGTAATTATTAATTATTTTTTCACTCGACAAATTGTCGCAGCTGTCATCCTTCTATGACCGTTTAAATTGCAGATTTTGAAAAATTTCCTTGGCAGTAACATGTAATGTTGTCGTATGTAGATTTTAAATATATAGGGCATGTCATAAAAAAAGTTGAAAATTTTGATGAGAGTTTTAAAATTCGCAAGTTATCCGGTTAAGTTAGCCCGACAAATAATAGGGGTACCCCTGCATAAATTCTCAAAAAGCTGAAAATATATTAGTCAAGCAAGCTGACAATGACGCTGATGTACTCATCATAGAAACCACATTTAATCAGTTCAATCCAACTGATGTAAATGTTGTTGTTGGTAAAGATGTTTGTCTGTTTGTATTACTTACCGCTCGATCTTCAATTGAAAAAATAATTTATTTTTTAAAACCAGGCAAGGCTGAACAATTATCGCAAAACTCTCTTGAAATAAAAAACGTGTGCAATTAGCTTGTCTTCCTCCACACTCAGTTTCCCTGCTCAACAACATTTTTATCGGGTATATTATTAGGTTTAAGTGTGGCTTGGTAATCAACTAATCCCAGAGAGAAGCCCCTTAATACTATTTTTTGCACCTGCAAAAAAGGGTGTAGTTCGAAATACGGCTGCAAAAAGTTGATTTATTTTGTTCACCAGCATGCACTAGTTGTCAGGGCCAGTTGTGTTCAAATGTTAAACCTCCAACAGATAAAGGTCCTTACATCAACGACAAAACAACTGATGTATTGCTGCAATTAACATCCACTTAGGAAGAAGAAGAAAAAAAAAAGGAAAGGAAGATGCAGAAAAAGATGAATAAGAAGAAAAAGAAGATATTAAACTCTACTAGAATTTCAATAAAATAGACCGAGGAGTAGGCCTACTGGGAAAACCATGTTAAAAAATCGCGTCAAATACACAACTTTACAGGTGGCGTGAAAATGTGTGCGTAGTATAGGGAATAAAACTTTACTAAATTTTAGAATCGCTTTTTCTCAAAAATGGTGAATTTTAAGAAAAAAAGTGTATGGCCAATTTTTGTAGACTGCATGATATACAATTTTTGTTCAAACTATTTTTATCGTAAAACTAACCGTTTCGCTAAAAATCCAAAAACCCATTTTCGCAAACTTTGACCTTGTAAAAAAATTTTGGCACACATGGATCGATGGGAACAATTGATTATAATAGTATTCCTAACGTTCATGTAAATTTTGCTTCTTAAGAATTTATGCAAGGGTGAATGTCTATTTTGCCGGATAAAAGGGATAAAAAGCCCTTACGTCAAAGGAATTTATTTTGAGCATTTTCATAAAAAAGAGTTTGTTTTATTCGAATACGATTTCTTAAATCTCTTTACTATAAAATTAAATAAAAAGGTGTATATAAATACTGCTCAATGAGTCCTTTGATTTGACGAATCGCAAAAGAAGTAATGAGATTTTAAATTTGAAGTGTAGGGTGACATAGCATTTAGGCCGAATTACAATTTTTTAACTGTTATATTTTTTTAAATATTTGCATTAATAATTTTGAAATTTTCACCTTGTAGACATTTTTTCGGTGGTCCAACTTTTAGCTGATCGATTAAGTTTTTCTTCAATGTAAATAGTCTAATTTCTAGAAAATAGGCAGTGTTTAAAATTTTACTGTCTAATAACCAGTCCTAGTTTAAACCGAAATACTGGATGTTTCTCCTAATGGTAATTTTTAAGAGTTCATGGTACTACATTTTCTGTCTTTCTTATAATTGTAATTTTAATTCCAAGAAGAGTATATGGTAATACTGCAAAAATAAACAACAAAGAAATAGAACAAGTGCTCAAACAATTTATACTCACAAATGTATAATCTTGTTCCTTTTTGTTAAATTTACGATGTATGATGTGTTATATGTAGGTATATTGAGCTATCTATGTCAAATAAAATGTTATTTATTTAAAATTGTATTTTTTACCTTTAGACCTGGCTAAGATTGGTATTTACCTGAAATTAAAGAACAAGATGTAGGCATATATGTTAACATATTAAAAATTTAAAAAAGATTAAAAATCATTATCGATAATACCCCTTTTTATTGGCCAAAAATAACCCTTTATATCATAATAACGCTTCTGCCAAAAATGTTTTATACTAAATTTTAAACACAAGACACTTCGGGTAGGTTTCTAAGTATTACTTTTCAGATGAGAGCGAAGTAAATGTAATTCCAATCTGAGCAAATCCAGATATTCAAACACTTTGGATATTTTATCAGTAAATTAGTGTCATTTTCATTTGTTAATTAAAAAAGTGAAACACTTTAATCTGTTTATTTTAGTTTGACAAAATTACCTGAACAGAATATGTATTGCATTGGTTCCAAAAGTTAGTTATCATGATTACTTACTCGGTATTTTTCTCAAATGATAATTAACAGATTTTAGGCCTTTAACTTGAAGCCTGAAGCCGTTTTCTGTGTTTTTTTTTTTGTGGTAATTGGGATGGATTTTAAGGTTAAGTTTGGTATAATGCGTTGTGAGCTAAGTGATGTTAGTTATTTTACATCCAATATGGCAAACCGCCCAAGATGACTGAATAGTTATTTTTATACACTTCCATGATATGGGTATCAAATAAAAGGGATTCCTGAAATGAATACGAAAAATAAAATGACGTCACTTTAAATCCAATATTGCGGACACCCAATGATGGTGGACTATGTTTCTTTATGTACCTCCATAATATGATGGATATCAAATGAAACGTATTAACTAAAAAATAAAAAATAAATCATAAGTTAAAGAACATTTTTAAAAGCGAGCTTTTATTTACGTGTTCTTAAAAAAAATAAAATTTTAAATCCCCAACGTATCATTGCGGCATACTCAAAGCAACGTTTTTTAGCCCTTTTCGTTATAGAACACTTACGGCAGAGTGATAATCGCGTTGTTACATTTAGCAATGGACTTGGCAATTGTTAACACAGGGACAGGTTGCGTACTAAAATCATTGAATAACACTGACAATAACGTTTTGTTAAACATTCTAAACCGTTGTTAACCGTTTTAACAATTGCTAAGTTCATTGCTAAATGTAACAACGCGATCATCACTCGGCCGATTATATATTTTAATTCAAATATTTGTATTGTTATTTTATTATGACGCACAATAATCTAAATTAAACTGTTTATAATAAATTAATTATTATTACTTGTTTTATTGCTTATTTTTTTATAAACATATGCATATCCTATACATTTGTTAATAAAGTGCCCGACAAACATGGCGAAAGTTGGGGCATGCGCACATTTTTTTTTTAATTATTAAAAGGGCTATTGATGACCTTTCTTTTGGATAGATAGACGCATGCGTCTAATTATACTATTAACAGCCCTAAAAATACCTCTTTTTTAAGCGTTCTAAGATTTGAAAAATTGTTTTAATTTTATCCTAGCTTCATTTCCAAACGGATTTTAAAATAACTTGCACATTCATTACAACTTTCTCTAAGCTATTTGATAGTGCTTCCAGATTTCATATCCGACATTTTGTCACTCGGCTACTATCATCAACCTTATTTTTTCTTATGGGCGCTTTATTAAATTTTTATGTAGATAAAAGTGCTTCTTATTTTGATTTTAATGATGTATAACCTGTTTCTTTTTTTCTTGTGACAGTCCACGAAGGCTGATGCCTAAGTACTAACGTACCGTGGGTGTCTTCAGTGTGGTAAGAGGGAGTTTGTTCACACGGGACTTAAATTTTTGAAAATTGGGAGGAGAAGGAAAAACTTCTGCGGGCAGCAGGTTCCATAGCCTTGACACTCTAGGGATGAAGGAACGAAGAAAGCGGGAAGTTCGGGGCCTCTCTAACTGAACGGTAAAAGGATGCATAGAAGTTGCACTACGTGTTGCTCTGTTGGGAGCTGCCAGGGAAGGAATTATACTGGTCAACTCCTCTGAGCAGAAGCCGTGAAAATACCTATAGAAGAGCGACAGATCCCCTACAGCTCGACGGTGGGCAAGAAGAGGAAGCCTTTCTGTGAGCTTTGGATCATTAATAAGACGAACGGCTCTTCTTTGAATGGAGTCCAGAATGCTAAGTGTTGTAGGGGACGCCATTTCCCAGACATGAGAACAATATTCTAAAGAGGGTCTGATTTGGGATACATACAGAGTGTACAGATTGGAAGAAGAGAAATATTTTCTGGCTCGGAAGAGAAATCCAATCTTTTTTGAAGCTGCCGAAGCTATGGATAAAATGTGTTTGTGCCAGTTGAGGTTACTCTCAAAAGTTACGCCGACAAGATTAAACGACTCTTTGTTCTGCAGAACTTGGCCGCTCATATGTAAGGGATGAGCATTTGCAGACTTTTTTCGCGACAGCGAACATGACTGTGTTTTCGAGGCATTGAACTGAACAAGATTTTTGGCGCCCCAATCCAAGATAAGTTTGAGGTCTTGTGAAAGAGATATCTGCATTGACCTGCGCTTGTTTTCGAAATCAGGATTACACGGTGGCTTAAGAAATTGAATATTAGAGTGGAGGGTACTATCGTCAGCAAAACTATGAATGGGATTGATTGTGGAAGAGAGAAGATCGTTAATGTGTAGAAGAAACAGCGTGGGTGCCAGCACTGAGCCCTGGGGCACCCCAGCATTAATTTGGTAGAAGCTGGAGGAATGACCATCTACACTAACTGATATACGTCGATTAGAAAGGAAACTGGAAAGCCAAGAGCAAAGCTTAGGTGGAAGACCGTAAGAAGGAAGTTTGTTAAGAAGCCCATCATGCCAGACCTGATCAAAACTTTGGATATGTCAAGAGCAACGATCTGGGATTCACCAAGAAACTCAAGGGACTTGTTCCAGGGACAAAGGAAAGAAGATCAGCTGTGGATCTACTGTGACGGAATCCATATTGTCTATCATGTAAGATCTTATGTTTTTCCAGATACTTTAAGATTTGGGAATTAATGAATTTTTCCATTACTTTGCAAACAACTGAAAGAAGAGATATAGGTCTATAGTTGGAAGGGAGACTTTTGTATCCTTTTTGGGGACAGGTTGCACACGTGCAGCTTTCCAACCTCCGGGAAAATGCCCGTGTCGTAAGAGATTCGAAAGAGGCGAGTTAAGATGGGTGCAAGCTCGGGAGCACATTTTTTTAAGACGATTGCTGGTATGCCATCCAGCCCAGACGATTTTTTAGTATTAAGAGAAGAAAGAATACGCTTGATCTGTTTGACTTTAAAAATTATATCGGACATTTTATGAGAAACAGGGACAACTGTTGGAAGGGAAGATTAATAGGAGGATCAAGCGTAGAATTGGCAGCAAATTGTTTGGCAAATAGTTCGGCTTTTTCTTTGGAGGTAGAGACAATTCCATCTTCAGAGATTAGGGGTGGAAAAGAATTTGTGCAAAAGTTCTGACTAATATTTTTGGCAAAGGACCAGAAAGCTTTACTGCCGTTTGAGCAAGAGAGAACTTTATCTTTCATTCGATTGTTAAAACGGTCTTTTGTTTCTGAGATAGTCTGATTATACTGATTTCTCGCTTCGATGCTAACCTGTCGATTTTCGGGACTGGGGTTTTGAAGAAACTTTTTGTGGGCTTGAATTTTTAAAAGTCTGGCTTTGTCACAGGATTTAGAAAACCACGATTTGTGATTTGAAGTTATGGGGTTCTTTTTAGTGTGAGGAATATAGGTCTCAATGCCTAGTTGAATTGTTTCGGTAATTTGTTTACATATTTCGGAAGGATCGAAAGTAGAAAAGCAGGTAGGATTCCAAGGGTAGCTGGCAAAGAAATCTCTCAGACCATCCCAGTCGTCCGAATTGTAGTGCCAGACGGTTCTTGGCGGCATGCTTTCAGTTGCCTCAAAATGGGTGGAGTAAGATACGGTGACCAAACCATGGTCAGAGCGACCGAGGGGAGCAGTTAGTGATGCTTGATAGAGTTCGGGGGTGGAAGTAAGAAAGAGATCTAGGGGGTTAGAATTATGGGTGGGAACCCTAGGAAAGTAGGTAGGTTCCATAATTAGATTGGTAAGCGAGTTGCTGATTGCGAAATTTTCTGCTGCTCTGCCTTGTGTATCAGTTTTTGTGGATCCTAGCCAATCCTTATTATGAACATTAAAATCCCCGAGAACGATTACTTCGGCCAATGGAAACTGGGAAATAATATTGTCGATCTTTATTGAAAGGAAATCAAAGAGCTCGTTGTAGGAATTGTCGGACGGGGACCGGTATATACAGCAGATAAATTTGGTAGAAGATCTGAAAGAAAGTTTAAGCCAAAGAATATCAGGTCTACCCGATTCGAGGTTAGAAACCCTAGCACAAGCCAGGTCGTTGCGTACGTAAGCACAAACGCCGCCATGGGGTCGAAAAGATGAAATGAGTTCATAACCTGGGAAAAGGAGGTGGTTGGTTGCTGTTTTGGGACTTACTTGGGTTTCGGTGAGAAATAGTATGTGGGGTTTGGAGGATTGAAGATAATGGTGAACAGAGTTTACGTTGGAGTTAAGCCCACATATATTTGTAAAGGATATCAGACTTTTCGATGGTGGCCCCCCAAATGTACCCCTCGCCCGGAGAACCGAATGGAGGGGTATTTTACCTCCGGATAACTTTACGTTCGGGTGTGCCATCATCATTATTTCCAAATTTTCGTAGAGTGGAAAAAAAGAAAGAAAAGAAAAAGAAATAAGAGGAAGAAGGAAAACTAAAAGAGGAAAAAGGAAAACTGACTCACCGCCCAGAACTCGAAACGTCCTGAGACTTCACGAGTCCTTTAAAGGGCAAGTGGGGTGGTACCGCCTCAGGCGAGGAAAGCTCCTCTACCACCTACTAAACTACTACTGTTATTTAATAAATGCTTGTACTCTCATTTATTGTCAATATATATATATATATATATATATATATATATATATATATATATATATATATATATATATATATATATATATATATATATATATATATATATATATATATATTTATATATATATATATATATATATATATATATATATATATATATATATATATATATATATATATTTCGTATTACCTTGATTTCGCAAAATGCCTTTTGTTTTTGTCGAAAATTTAATGTCAGCACTAGTCAAAAGAGATTTGCAGGTTTTCTAAAGATATTGTTCTAATAAAGAGAAATTGTACTTTAACAGCAAATCTGTACTTGGACTTATGTACCTATATCTGTAATGGCAACAAACGCATAATAATATAAATATACATTTACTTTTTCAAAACCAAATTAAAGAAATATTTCAATAACTTACCCCTTGCAAAATAAACATATATGCCAATATGACGGAGCCCCTGTACACAATACTAGAGCAATCTCTGAATATTTAAATATTAGGTTTATGCCCCTGACCTTCATATGAAACCGCAAAGACTATCAGTTGCACAGTTGAATTTTATGGTAGTCAATGATGCGCAGAACGGAGCATTGGACGAATTTTACTTACACATTTGTCGTTACTTTAAGGCCATTAGTAATCTGAAGTAGGTGAGTATTTTTTATTAGTTATAAGATGTTTAAATTTAAAAATCAGTTGTTTTTTTACTGTTATTCTTAATTTGTATTGTTATTATTGGATTAAAGTCCAAATATTATTTTAATAATTTATTTTCTATATCATGTCAAACATACCAGTATAGTTTTTAGTTATTTTACAAGAAATCACCAAATTAATTTATCAGAAAAAAAAATGGTTTTAAAACCATTACTTATGCCCAATAAATATACTTTTATTAAGCTTTAAATTTTATTTTTCCCGTTTAGGCCGGATTTATTGATATGCTGCATAGTTCTTTCTTACAAACAACTGTTGATAGTACGTGTTGCTTATTACTTGTCATTTATTCTGTCTTATACAAGAACTTAACAGATTGGAAACTTAATATCTGTTCATTTTCGTAATATCACATAAGCAAAATATGCATGACATTGGTTCAAAAGTCAAGGTTACTCCCTTTTGAACTAATGAAATACATGTTTTATTAAGTTATTGGACTATTTGCCCGCTCCTCAGATTTCTGTTGTTTTTTCGGACGTTTCACAGCCATAGAAAGCCAAAAATTAAAGTCTGGTTCATTATAGTTAATATTAAAAATAGCCAATGCGACTAAACATAAATTTTGGTAGATTTTCCAAGAATTAACTTTTTGTTTTATTAAAACATATGTTTGAAACCATGGCCGTAGCGAGGTACGGGCAGGGAGAGCGGTCGATCGATGGTAAATTGTAATTCTGACGAGCCTCATAGCTTGCAAAGCTTCTTATAAGACCTAAGAAACTAACAGGCTTGAAGGCTGGCTTGAAATCAACAATACGTGATGTGATATCTAATATAATTTTTTTACATCATTTCTTGCTTTAAAGAATTTCACTTATAAGGACAAAGGTAGCGTAAACATTTAGTAAAAACTTAAAAGAATTTTAAAAAAAGTAGTAAAGAACTTTAACTAAAATAGACATAGGAGCGGAGCGGGTGCGCGGGATGCGGGGTGAAAAAAGAGGCAACTGATCAGCCAATATTGTATATATACATCCCTACAGATTAAAAACGTCATTATTGATTTATGCGGCTTGGTCGTAAAGAATAAAATTATGCAGGTTGCAAAGAAAGCTTATGCTTATAGTGTCATGGCAGATGACTCATGTGGCATAGCTGGAAAAGAGCAGCTTTTCATTGGAATTCGTTTTTATGACGACAGTAAAAATATGATACGTGAAGAATTTCTAGGATTCGTAGAATGGATTGCAATGGATGCCAATATTATAGAGTCAAAAATTGACAAATTTTTAGAAAACGCAGGACTTAAACCTAAGGTGAAACCCTGTACAACGAACAATATAGAAAGGTCTTTTCCAACTAGCGACGTGGTTGCGGTCTACGATGAACGAAAATCGTTTAAACGGTTTATGTATGCTAAGCGTTTACCGAAAAAATTGTTAAAGAAAAAAAAGGTGGAAATCTAGGTAGTAGAAGTTTTGAAATGATTTTGTGAAAAATCTCGTAGAATGATTGTGAACTAATTAAGCTATTTCTGATTTTATGTTTCTTTATTGTGGTTTATAGTACTACCTAATTTAATTTATATATGTACACAAAATAAAAGAATTTATTGTTCAAACATATAAAAAATATATTTGAATATGCCACGCCGTTGCTTTAGCCCAACTGTTTTGTCCTAAAAACACTCTTCCAACTTTTATTTTGCAGTTGGCAGCCTTTAAAAAAAAATTACTTTAATAAAATTAATAACAATTAAATAGTAAAGGTACAGTAAAGCTGAAGGTGAGTAGCAGAGAGAGCGTGCAAAAATGCCCTAACTCATTTGCCGGAGGGTAGGAGGGGTTAAACTGGGCGCCACTGCTTTTGGTGCCAGGCCTAGCAGAGACCTTCAAAGATAGTTGAGAACTCTCGTTCAACTTTACTACCACTCAAAAACAAGAAAAACTGTAATAAACAATATTTATATAAGAAAAAGGAGACACCAGGTGAGCCAAATAAAACACTATATTTAAAACAAATAGTTGATAGAATTTATTATGAATAAAATTAAATTTGTAATTTAAAAGTTTACAAAAAAATATAATCAAATAAAATGGTGAAGGCGCGGAGTTATGAAATGTCAATTTAACAAAATAATTATAAAAAGTTGTAATAGATTGTTTACAAAAATGATTCAATAAAATAAAATGGTGAAAGCGCCAAATTAATAAAGGTTTAATTTTTCATACTGAAGATGAATAGAATAAATAATATAAATATAAGTCTACAAATAGAAAAAAACTATCATAGATCTTAATAATAAAATACCGCTCAGAATTATTTAATTAACACAATAATTTAATGACCAGGTGCACCGTTAAAAAACCATTAAGAAAAATATAAAAATTTACCAAAAAAAAATTACACTAAAAAAAATTGTACCTAGGAATAATTGGATTTTATGCCGCAAGAGATATTATATTTATGCTAATTGATTCACTTGATGGTAACAAAAAGGTAAGAAAACGAAAAAGCCATTTAAATTTAGGTTAACGTAAAAGTCAAAGGCAACTAAAGATAATTATCATCAAAGACCTTTAAGTGACCAATTAGCAAAGGCCGCAAATTATTTAAAACAATGTGGTATAAATTTAAAAGGTAGAGTCCTAAATTGTTTACAGAAAAGTTATCTTAAAAAAAAATTGTTAGTTGGTTAATTTTAATATGTTGCCTGTTTTGCCGAATATAAGTGATGGCGGGTGTGCCAGCCACTACACCGTGAGGAGCGAAGGTGTCCAAAACTACAACCAACACATTAACCAGCTAAATGGTTACTATTTCTGACCCGTCCCAAGAAAACTTCCACCAAATTAATGGCCCCTCCAAACAAAACTAAAACTGGCACAAAAATTAATGGCCCACCCGAAGAAAAATGGCCCGTCCGAAGAAAACTGTTTCAAAAATTAATGGCCCGTCCGAAGACAAATGGCCCGTCCGAAGAACCCTACAAAATTCAATACTAATTAAAACCCAATAAAACGTAAGATAATTAAGCGACTTAAAAAATCCCAAGAAAATTCCCTCAAAAAAAATCCCATACTGTAAGTGTTTTCATAAAAAAAGTTAATATAAGGAAACTTTAAAATCTGGTACTTGGTTCGAGACCTATCAGTAAAAAAAAAATTAAATAGAATAAGTAAACCTAGCCAAAAAAAATAATTACTTATTAAGTAAGCAACGTTAATCAATCATAAAACAATCCCATTAAATCAAGATAACAAAAAATAAAATTGTTTCAGTAAACTAGTTTACAAAAAAAAAATATGCCCCATTCCATTGGCACCTAAAAAAAAACATATTTCTTAGCAACCAAAAGTTAATGAACAATCACTTAACTAGTGTAAAATAAAAGGTAATCTATCCATACGATTGTATTTAATCGAAGGTATGAACCATCTTGCTTAACTAAAGCCCAAAACTAATTAAATAAGGTAAAGAAAAAAAACTAATTTTTGTTAAGTATAACAAAAGCCTCTCCGGCCTACTAAATTGACAATTTAAATAATAAATAGGTCTTGAACAGTCACCCAGATACTTATACTCTGAATAAAAGTCTCAAAAAGAAAAATTATGACAAGAAAACTTAGTAATCAAAATTTATTACCAAAAGAAGGTAATTTAACTCCAAAAAATTAATTAATACTAAAAGAAACAAAGAATCTATACACAAGCGCCATCTAACGGCGATTTATTAAAACTTTAACGCTAATTACCGTAACCAATTAACGTAAAACTGCGCTTTGTCAGTAGGCAGCATGTTTGTACCCAAAAAAGAATAATTCACTAAAACTGCGATTTTCGCAATAAATTGGCCACAACAAACCCCTTAAATTGGTGTAATTAGGGTAATTAATAATTAATTCTTACTGAAATTCGACTTGCCCAACGCAAAACGTAATATATAAAGAAAATAATGAAAATCCCCTGAACCACCAGCGCGTCGTAAGAAAACCCCAATAAATCTATTAAAATACCGTTTTATATGGAAAATACTCAGTTAAAATAAGTCTAGAAGAACTTACCCAAAGTGTAAAGGGGTATTTTCAACCAACACGTGATTCCTGCGGCGTCGAACTACAAGTCCTGCAGTGCAGATTTCTTTCCCGAAAATAGCCAAAAAGGCAACGCAAAACCACAAAAATACACACAAAACTAAAGGTAAGTTAAATCGGGAAAGATTTTTGGGAAATTTGCAGCTCAAATCCTACAAAGTAGCTGCAAATTTTCCTAGTTCTCGGCTTGAAGATTGTCGTGAGAGTCCCAATGGTAAAACATGGCCGATGGCCCTTTGTCCTTCTTAGAAAGTACCAGTTGCGCACGCACATTCGCTACTAATTCAAAAATTTTCTCGCCCCTAATTTGGCAACATTGTTACAAATAAACATTTTAAGTCGCCTTCCCACGCTGCCCAAATAACATTCCCTCGAATTGTCATCTGTCCTGTCAAGAATATATTCAAACAAAATTATAAAACAATCCAGAATAATAAAAAAACTGCAAAAGAAACCTAAAACCCCGAAGCGAACCAAGTAAAAATGTACCAATTTAAATCGCCGACCTCCAGGTCTATTGTCAATACACAACCCTATGGGTCAAGGCGTTTGCTCGAAACAAATGTTTACAATTTCAATGCAAAAAGGATAAAATACAAAGAACCTGTACAAAAGAGACTCTGGAGGCAAAGGAAACTGCTCTGGCCCTTGTGACCCCCACGACAACTGTTGGAAATGGAAAAATAAAGTAAACAAACTAGGGTAAATACGGAAGGTAATGTAAACAACCCTACCTACATAGCCAATAAAAGCAAAACTGCTAAGGAAATGTAATTTCTAGACAAACCCACAAGCTGTCGAGGATTGTATATAGGAGGAAAAACCATACCGAATACCTAGAGAAACAAAATTTGGTTACGAACCCCTGACATGGTTTAGCCAAAATATCAACGTTATAAAGGTAAGTCCCTACTTAAATATTAGAAAGTATTGATTTGTACAAAGTTAATCTAACCTACTTAATAAGCTTGGTTTAGTCAATAGTGAAAGATGTACCTCAAAATTAATGTTGCATCGAACAAAATTAAGGCCAGTTATCGACTCGAGGTATCTTAGGTTAATTTTTTAGTACACCATACTGCGAGGGGAAAAAGCAACGTAAAGCATAAGGTAGGATACCAAAGGCGATAGAAAAACAGAAGTAACCCAGCAATTACAATCAAATTTGGAGCCTTTTGCCAAAAATAAACTGCAAAAAAATTAAAACCGAACTGCATTAAGGTAAACTAACTAAATTATTAAAAACAAACATAGGAATAAAAACTAACCGTGACAAATACATAATTAATAAATTTAAATTTATTAATGGTTTGTAGAAGTTTTTAGTCTGATACTGGCCATGTCTTTTAAATCTGCTCGCTCGAACACCCTAATCTTTGTGTATTGTGCGCTAGCGTAAACATGCCACAAATGCGATTTGCGATTAGGCATGTAAATGCTCGGTTTACGCATAGGTAGATCGGTAATGCGGGACCTATTAGGTGGACGGCAAGTTCATGTGGCTTAATGGTTTAGAATACGCTTTTGTGGGGCACTTTAAAAAACAGACACACAGAAACGCTTAGAAGAAGATATATTTCTAGGGCTGTTAATAGTTTAATTAGAGAGGAACGCCGTCATTTTGAATACTTGCTCTAATATTTTTTGTATACATGAATCTTTGAATTTATCCGATTAAGGTTTTTACTAATAATTTTTTTTTAATAACTAATATTATTTAGTATATTATTTATGGAACATGGTTTTATTTAGCTGTAAACTAATCCCTTTGGCAAGTAATAATTTTATTCGTGGCTAGTAAAATGCACCATATTCATTTTAAACATGTGTTTAACATTTGCTTTTTTTCTGTACTTTTAATAGAAATTAAATGTGTAATAAAGTTTTAATAATATTTTTAATGTTTCCCTCATTTGGGTAACCCATCTCCACCAAAAATTTATGCAAAAATTTTCTATCCACACCAAATAAAAAGCCTTTACCGAAATCAAAGCCAACTAAAAAGATATTTAATTTTTAAAAATAAATGGGATTACAAGCTTTTAAAGTATAAGGTGTATTACACTGTTAAAATTAGAGTATGGAGCACTATTCATCTAAGTAAAAATTAAGATGGCACCCATAAGAAAAAAATTAGTTAATGATGGTGGCCGAGTGACGAAACGTCGAATGTAAGATATCAAAGCACTTTCAAATAGCTTCGAGAAGTTGTGACGTAATTATATAAATTTTGTTTTAAAATCCGTTTAGAAATGAGGCCAGAAAAAAAAACGAATTTCAAATTTTTTTTTAGAATATCTCCGGAAATACTTAGAATTTTAAGTTTCAAAGGACCTATTATTAGTCACATAAAATCGCAATCCTTTTTAACTGACTTTATATCTCTTGCCATTGCCAAAGTGCCCCGTTCAACTGACAGTTTTCACTAAAAAACGGTTGGAGATGCATCACTAATTAGGGTTGCTTATGGCCCAAAGAAATATTGTTTGTGAATTTAAAGAGAAATTTGAATCTATTAGTTTCCTTCGATAACACGGGACTGTAAACGTGTTATTAATATTAATTTAAATCAGAAATAAACCGAACCATACATCAGTCAAAAAGTAATGGCGGCACCTTACCTAGAT
>JAHBCN010003181.1:0-78444 GCA_019359885.1 Listronotus oregonensis
TAAAATATATACGGCAATAAATATAAAAACAAATAAATTTATTATTTGGATATTATTTTTTTTTATAAAAGATTAGCATAAACTGTTTTCTACCTGCAGATAAAATTGTTTTATTGTCAGTTAATTTTCGCTAATTAAACTGTTAAATTCTGTAAAGTAAATGATTCACAAAACGCACTCCTGCTCAAATAGTGTCATAACCTTAAAAAATTAAAATACGTTTTTATTGCACCACTAGTTTCACATTGTCACTAGTGTCATTATAACGTTTTTCTATGAGCGTGAGAAAAATGGTTCTTTGCACATTATTTTTGTGTGGAAAGACATTATTCCCGCACTAGTGCGGGAAAGGTATATTATTCCCACACTGGTGCGGGAAGAGTTTGTAAACGTTAAATGAGGCGTTGAGAACCAGACCGGACATCCAATTAATGACCTAAATGAAAAAAAAATGGGTTAAAAAAGCGCGTGATTTTAAGGTAAAGGTTTTCTAAAATTGAAAATGCATATTAATGCACTGTTTAAGATTTTGTGGGGGTTTGTTCTGGCTCTAAACACCTAAAATAATGAGTGTGACGTTGAATAATTGTATTGTTGATTCACCAAGTTACCTTTGGTTTCTATGATGATGAGTTTTTATTGACTTTCAAAATAATTTCAAAGTGTCAAGTATAATCTTATATAAAATATAAAACACAAAATTTGCAAGATGTTTTAGATTCTGCTAATGTAGCTACTTTAAAAATTAAACCGAACAAATCTGCTTCTAGATATGAACAAGAAAATTTGTTTTTTAACGATTGGTGTTCCCAAAAAATGTTAATACATTGGACAAAAAACAGGTTTATCTAGCATATTTCGCCGAGCTTTCTAAGAAGTTGAAGCCGTCTACAATACGGGCCAGATATTCCATGCTGAAAACGATGATAAAACTGAAGCAAAATGTGGACATCAGCAAATTTTATAAAATAATTGCCTTTATCAAGCAAAAAAATACGGGCTTTAAACCTAAAAAATCTAAAATGTTGACCAAAGAAAATATCACCAAATTTTTATCCGAAGGGCCGGATAACATAATATATTTGTTCCATAAAATTGTGGCTTTTTTGAAATTGCTGGAGCTTACTGTCGCCAAGAGCCGATAAATTTAACTTTATATGAAATTGAAGATAAGAAAGGTATCTTAGTGGTTAACATACCAGACACAAAGATACATGTAACACGAACCTTTGTTGTTTCCGGCCAAAATTATATTTACTATATACAGAAAATATATAGAAATGCGTCCATCAAACACTGGCCATCGAAGATTTTTCATAAATTACCAAAATAGTAAATATACAGTGCAGTTCGTGGGGATAAACAAAATCAGAAAAAGTTTCTCGGATATAGCCGGGATCTTTAAGCTTGAAAATCCTGAAGAGTATACCGGACACTAGGACCTAGAAGTTCCTTCGCAACTTTATTAGCTAATTCTTCTTGGACAGATATCACAGACCTAAAACGGCACGGAGGATGAAAATCTTTTTCGGTTGCGGAAAGTTATAGAAGAATCAATAACACATAAAATCGAAATTGCTAATAAAATTTTAACAAATAATGTTTCGAAAAATAATACCATAAATTCAATCGAGCCGACACCATGTCTACAGCCTGCAGCTACAGCTACTACTTCCAGCAGCACTATAAGTTTTGGTTTATCCATCTGCTCAAACTGTCCGAGAAATTTTTCTTCCCGCACTTGTTAGGAGAAAACCTATAATCGAAATTAATTACGTACCAAACTTAACAGTGCCACATGTCGAGTTGTGCACGGTGATTAATTATCTAAGTATGGTATGCAGTGTCGTTTATCGAGTTCTTTTTTTAAAATTTATTTTGAAATAGTTCCCAAAAGCTTAAAGCCTAGGTACTAAGGGATTATTGGTGTTTTAATAACAGTATACAGGGATGCGCAAAAGTCCGGAATAAAATGAATATCTTTTTAACCAGTAACTTAGGAAAAAAACGCTGAAATACTTCAATTGATTTTAAATTAAACGCATTTTTTGGCAATAAAATGAAATATATTTTTTAACCCCTTAGCTGCAACCCTTCCCAACTTTTTTTTTTCAAATGCAAACCTATGTCGTGTATGGGCTCATTGAAAAGCTCGTAAAAAATGGAATCTGACCATACCCTTTCATTTTTTTTTAAACTTATGTGGTTACCAGGAAATGAGAAAAAACTCTTTTAAAAACAAAAAAGTTAGAAATACCTACTTAGTGCTATCTACGGGTGAATTAACGTTGCAAATAAACAAATAAAGTGGCATTCAGCATTGATGATGTACACTGCTCAACAATTGCTAAGGATCATCAGTACCTAGTTTCTAAAAGTTTACAAATTTTAAGAACAGACCAACCTGGGCAGGCAGCACAACAAATTTTATTGATTATGTGTAAAACTGATAACGTAATCTACCATCAACATTCTTTGGAATTTATTTTTTCAGAAAAAAATTACACATAAAATTAGTTATAATCCCAAGCAATTGTTGAGCAGTGTACTTCAAAAAGAAAAAAAGGTTGTTAAATTTTTTGTACCAAATTTAATGCCCTGATGAGAAAAAATTTTTTTGACTCAGTTTTAAAATTGTGACATTTCTGGGTAAAATTGAAATCTGTTTAGTTTATTAATTGTGTACCTTCAAAGTGTTCTTTTTTAATTTGCTAAACAAAAATGGTATTGTCAGAGAGGCAGCGTATCGAAGTCTTGATATTGTTGGGATAGAATGCGGAGTCAAAGTAAAATGTGTACTTTATTTAATGCAAAATATCCGGAAAATCACATTTCCCAGGCTACTGTGAGTAAGATCTTACACAAATTTGAAGAACATGGTACAGTGAAGGACTTGCCCAGAAGTAGCCGGCCACATGTTTTAGACGAAGATCAAAAATTGGACATTGCCGTATCTCTGCAGGAAGATCCAGATTTGTCAACGGTTTCATTAGCCCAAAACAATCCTGCGTCTAAACGTACGATTGTGAGGTTTTTAAAAACAGAAAAATACCACCCATACCATAGATATAAGGTATATCTTGTCCAAGAGCTCTTGGAAGATGACTATGACAGGCGTTTGCAATTTTGTGAGGAAATAATGAGGCGATGTGACGAGAATAATGGGTTTCCACTGAACATACTCTTTTCGGACGAAGCTACTTTTTATTTAAATGGAGTAGTTTACAGGCACAATTATTCAGGGAGTCAGGAAAACCCACACTGGATATGCGAAGCTCATACGCAGCGTCCTCAGAAAGTAAATGTATGGGCAGGCATCATCAACAACAGAATATTGGGGCCATACTTTTTTGAGGGAAACCTTACAGCTGCACGCTACTTAGACTTTTTACGCTTTGAATTAGTGCCTGCTTTAGCTGTTATGTTTCCCAATGAAGCAGATCCAGATATCCCCACTGAAACACTTTGGTTCCAACGGACGGCGCTCCCCCACATTTTGGTATTAACGTCAGAGAATATCTCGATGAAATATTTGCAGGACGCTGGATTTTACGACGTGGTACAATTTAATGGCCGCCACGATCCCCAGACTTAACGCCATTAGATTATTTTTTTGGAGATATCTGAAAGACAAGGTTTATCAAAATAGGCCGGCTAATATTGAAGATCTAAAAAACAGAATTAGAGTGGAATCACATAACATACCGGCTGAGGCCATTCGGAAGGCCGTAGACGGGTTTTACCATCGCCTAGGAGCCTGCCAAATAGAGGGCATTTTCAGCATCTGTTACATTAATTCACCCGTAGATAGCACTAAGTAGGTATTTCTAACTTTTTTGTTTTTAAAAGAGTTTTTTCTTATTTCCTGGTAACCACATAAGTTAAAAATAAAGAAAGGGTATGGTCAGTTTCCATTTTTACGAGCTTTTCAATGAGCCCATACACGACATAGGTTTGCATTTGAAAAAAAAAGCCGGGGAGGGTTGCAGCTAAGGGGTTGAAAAAAAAATTCATTTTATTGCCAAAAAATGCGTACAATTTAAAATCAATTGACGTGTTTCAGTGTTTTTTTCCTTCGTTACTGGTTAAAAAGATATTAATTTTATTCCGGACTTTTGCGCATCTCCGTATATGTAATTACTTGATTTTAAACAATCTGTTAATTTGCTTAATAAGAGTTGACATGTAACATTTGGTGACTTAATTTTTTATATTTCTAAAGTAATTTTCAAGCTAAATATTATTTTGTTCTGCCTAAATTACTTTTAAACACAATATTTATTAAACTTCAAAATTTTTTATTGATATCGTATCAGAATTTTGTTTTTTTTGTTTTTTGTCCTTGTACTTAGTCGCAGCAAATTTTTTTAAATAATTTTAAAATACTTAATACGCTATTTTGTAGAGTTTTAAAAACCTTTGAAAATTGTTTAAATACTTATTGCGCTCATTTTATTCGTTTATGAATGACACTTAAAATGTTAAAACTAATTTCTACCGCCTTTTTCTCAATACTTTGCTTTTTTGAGTTATAACACTATTTGAGCAAAGGTGCGAAAAGTAAAACCTTAGGTGGGAAAAACTTTACATTTAGATTATTGTAACTCAATTACCAGTTATAAAAAATACAATGTTAAAATATATATGGTGTTCCATTTAAAAATTCAAAATTTATTTTTAGGTAAACCGGAAAATCTTTCATAACAAAAACGTATAAAGGAAACAACTTCTTAGGGTCACCAGGTATACAAGTCGGTCAAATAAATTTATTTACAACTATGTATGTAATGTTGACATTTCAAATTTTTTAAAAGTTTGAAAGTGACATATTTCTAAATTTCATTCTGCCGAAAAGTGACATTTTCCTGGGAAAAAAAGGATGACTTTTTATCCGGGCAAATGTCACTTTCCATCCAGGTGAATGTCAACATTCATGAAATAACCAAAATGTTAGTCTCAATTTGACTAAAAAATAGTACTGGACTTGCATTTTGCCAGATATTCCTATTACAATTTATACCTGGAAAACTCTGAACCTATCGACGCAACCGTGAAAAGTTTATATCCCTCTAATCTCTTTAACTGGAGAAGGTCACCACCGCTATTAACCAATAGTGTGGGTGCCGTTCTTCGGAAGCAATGTCCCGTGTATGTTTCACAAGGAGGAAGCTTAATACTTTTTTTGGTAAATCTACTTATCAAATTGTGGCCAAATGGCTGGCGAGTGATTTTGCGGAATCTTAATTACAAAAAAGTTTTCATTTAGCACGGCCAAACGAGGGGAAAAGTAATTGTTAATCAATATTACCCATTCTTCATTATTTACTTACTCATGACTGGTAGGTTTTTGATGTTGAAATTTTAATTTTAACCTTATTTTCCACGATTTTACCATCAACTACTTTCGTTTTATACAGTTCGTCACTTCAATATGCACCTGATACTCCAAATATGAGTGCAACCTTTATATGTGTATCATCAGGTGTATTCTTAAAAAATGCCGCAATGTTCCAACCGGAAAAATCGCTTAACTTTTTGAATGTATTTCCCAGAGTTTGTTGTTTTAATAACGCCTATAACTTTAAAGATTTTAAGATAAACACTTTATAATTAATCCATAAAGTAGTACACAGCATCAAATAAATAGACCAAATTAAGGGTTGACGGCTTTTTGATTTTGGCAATTATGCCAGCACAATATTTTCGAAAATAGCTTTTTGACCACCTCTTCGCGAGCATCAACTCTAAAAACATCATAAACTCTATGGTACCTCTTCTTAGTAACAGCTCTTTTTCCCAACTTTCCGCGGCTTCTGCCAACTGAGGGGGGTACAAATATTTTTTTTGAATCGTTCATTGCCTTAAAAACACTGTTTTAGTGACAATTTATAAAAAATACAATTAATTTAAGTTTGTATACTTGGCGTGCTTGAAGCCATAGTAACCATTGTCAAAATGTCAAGTTGACGGTTTTTTTTACAAGTATATGGTGGAGAAGCTTGTGGTTGTACGAAGGTCTTACTTTGTTAATTTTTGTCACCAAAAACTTAATTTGCATTTAAAAGGTATGGCAGTAATAAAAATAGTATACAAAGCTCGGTGAAAAGTTTAATTCCTATTCTGAGAAATGATACAACTCCCCGCTCCCGCCACTTTTAACTATCCTTGTCTCTCAACTAGAATGGCACACTTTCCACCTAGGTAAGTAATATACTATTAAGGGTATAAGTGTGTAAAAGTACCTTTGCAAGTTTTTACATAAATATGTAGTTGGTTTTGCAGCAGTTTTACTCATTCTGTAGAGAAAATATATTTAAAGAACATGCACCACTTTGGATTCAACAGTTTTTGTTTGTATTATAACTTTTTTTGATGTTCTTATAATGCTCCATTGAAGCACCAAGTATATATTTACTTATATTTTGTTTGATGTATTTTAAATTGGGACCCTAATTAAAAATCCTTCATACTATTTTTATTTTTTGAAAATTTAAATATATGATAAAGGTATGTTTACATAAGTGATTCCGATAAACTAGAATTCATAAATGTTTTTGTGCTTAAATGTTTCTTTTTCAAAAAAAGGTCCTTTATACTTAGTACAGAAGAAACTGGTTTATCGTTGCGCTTTCGCTCTATTAGTAGTTGCAGACAAACCCCGCTATCTGCTAATTAATAGGTGCCAATTAAAGTTTTTATGGGCGCAGCAAAGAGACTATTGCTATTTATGACATAAGGAAAAGGAAACATGTACACACATTTTTATTTAAACAAATATACAATATATAAAATATGGTGTGATACGCCAATGGGGCGAATCAGCTAAACAATTCAAATACTCACAAATATATACAAATACTCAAAGTCATGCGATGTCGCCTTTCTGAAACATCTAAAGTTAAAATATTTGATCTTGACAATTTTTTCTGTTTAAATCAAACTAACGTATTAATCACACAAATTAAATCGATTTTAATTTGATTTAAGTTAACAAAAACAAAAAAAATATGAAGGATAAATATTACTTTAAATAAGAGGGAATAGCACTGATAGCTTTAAATTCAGAATTATGCAAATAAATTTGTCTTAATAGATCAGAATAGAAACTTATAAGCTACAGACCAAGATTCAAATGGTTACATTTTTGTTAATAGGGCTCAAATTTACAAATTATATGAAAAAAATCACAAAATTTGTCATTAATTTGGAAGCAAATATACGCTTAAATTTGGTAAAATAAATTATTTTTATTTAACTTAAAAAATCCTAATAGCCTTCCCGTCTGCGAAGTCCATAAGGCTTATAGATACGCGACACGACGGCACAAATGGACAGTGTTTTATAACACAAGAAAAAAGTCGAATTTCTTCAAATAAAAATTCGAAATATTTACATTTTTTGGGACACTTCGTATCACTTCTCACTCCTGTGACACTTGTTTTTTTTATGGCAAATTATCTTATCAAAAATTTAATGCCTTGGTCATAAATTTACATTATTACTTTATTAAGTAAAATTGTTCTTATCTACCGCAAATTTATGTCAAAGTTCGGTTTCTCTTAACTTCTTATACTGTTTAAGAACAATTATCAAAAATTTGAAATATTACCTTGACCGCTCTTTACTAACATACTACTATACCATTCCTAAGAATCACTCTCGAAATCACCAGTAGAAACTGAAGTCAGCACTGCTACAGTTTGTAGTGGTGTTGTTCTTACTTGTGACCCTTGAACTTTACGTAAAGTATGTCACGTTAAATGAGACAAAAAGAAATTCTTATAATAGCCCAATTGGCTTAGAAAATTGTACAATTTTGTACCAAAAGTTTTTATGATATGAACTGTTTGAACAAAGAGATGTGCTAACCAAATTTCTTGATCTAAACACAGAAGATAATGAATATTGCCATAGAAAATCTGTATAATTTTTCTATCAACAATTTAAAGAACATTTTGATAATTATTTCCAAAATGAAATACAATTTTACGTGTTCCTATCTTAAGTTTCAACTCTTCGGATAGCGGGTTTATTCTACCGCTCAGACTGTCGTAATAACTACGTCCGTCGATCGCCGTCCAGTCCAAGTGACGCGATTCTTGCGCCGTTAGAGTTTACGCACTTGTTTTTCGGTCGTCTGAGACGCGACGAAATCTTAAGCTTTGATTGGATGTAGCGGCCCGACATCACGGTTTTGTGCAGTCATACCGTCAGCTTATCTTGTGCTAGAGCTTTGCGACAGTTCTGCTTGTTTAATTATTTTTTAGATTATTAGAGCGGTGTTGCCAAGATTTATTTAGGAATTTTACTAGTAAGGAAAGCTTGGTTGTAAAAAATAAATATTACGCTCTGGGTTAACATGTATAGGCGTCAACTTTATTATCTTATATCTACAAATATCTTATGGAAAGTATTTTTAGTAATAAAAACAAATCAATTCGGTGCAATGCCAAAGACAAAAATGTGGAAACTTAATATTATGAGAAAATAGGTTTTAAAATTTTTACAATTTAAAGGCGTATTTAAATACGTAAAAATACCAGATCCGCCATTTTCGCATAATGTTCAAATCTCAATACATACAGCTATTGCAGCGCAAATCAAAAATTTTTCTCCATTTTCTTTCGGCAGATATAAAATGGGAGAAAAATTTAATTTTAAGAAAAACTAACAAAACAAAAATACTAAAGATAAGTGATGTACGGTGAAAAATAAATTTTAACTGCTTTTTCCTAAAATGTAAATAGTAGTAAAAAAAATGTAATAATATGTCTACATTACATATCTCTGCTCCTGTACATGATACAAAAAACTGTGTGTTTAGCAACGCTAATTTTATTAACAGTATTGCTAAATATACAGGGTTTCCCGAAAACAGAGTGTTCATTGTTAGGTAAGTACATTTTTTTAAATGGAACGCCCAAAAAAACAGCAATAATTGATGTATAGTGATATAACACTTTTTCTGTGGAATTGAACGTAAAGTCAAAATTTAGCAAAATACAGGGAGTTCCATTTAAAAAAACGTACCTAACAATGAACAGTATGTTCTAAAGACACCCTGTATATTTCCGATACTGTTAATAAAATTAGTGTTACCAAAGACACATTTTTTATTTTATGTTTTTTTTGTAACATGTACAGGGGCAGAGAAATTTAGCGTATAAATAAAATTTGAACACCCTGTATAGCGCTAAAATAATATTGTTAAATTTTTATGCCTACCTGAACCAGATTGAAACGATATTTTTTTTTAAGTTTCAATACAATTGTCTCCACTATGCATATTGGAGTTTTCCTTACCTTAACATAAAACAAAAAAATCTAAAAAATGGCAAACACGATCCTGGTTTTATGCTTTAATTTTATTACAAGTGAGACTCTGTGTAAATTAAGACTGCACTTTGAGGGTAAATTATGGTGGTATAATGTCACATTGTGCAGGGAAATCGCAAAAATAAATTATTTCGGCTGCTGTTGTAGCCGAATACATTCCCCGTAGATTTATAGTGTGCTAAATTATAAATAAAAAATTATTAATCTCTGCATTTAAAGCCGTAATTGTACCAGAATTGTTTTACTGCAGAACTTTAATTAGCCGTTAAAAATATTTTTATTTAGTTAGTTACATCTTGGTCGAACATTTAGTCATGATGTCTGCTTTATAGTTGTGGGTGTCTTTAACTATCCTTAATTGTACAATATAAAGACTATAAAAATCCCCATTTTTTGGCTCTTATTAAATTACAAATAGCGCATTTCTGGAATTAGCATCTTACTTAATAACAATTACTGCAACATGCTGCACAAAACCATAATTATTTTAATGAACGTTTTAATTGTGACAAAACGCATATTAAATTATACATTGTTAGTTGCAGTGGCGGGTGTACTGGCCCTAATTGTGCATTTTTGTAAATTTACAGATTTTATGATGAAGGCAGTTGGCCATAAGCAGTACCTCAATAAAATTAAAAAAAAAATGTGGTGTCCTGACTCTAAATTAGGTATATTTTAAAAGGTATACCTGGGAAAAACCTGGGAAATATTTTTAAATTTCTGAAATGGCCGCTAGGGATGTAACTGCAATCTTGAATCTAAACAAGTGATGTTTCTGTGAATTCCGCTATATTAACCTAACAAAAAAAACCTAATATTTAAAGTCGAGAATAATCTGAACAATTTTTGTTTGACAATTTTTGCTGTATCCCTAAAAATAAAGTGTTGGGGGGTTTTTAAAGGTTTCCGTAAAAACACCCTCTATCTTCGAAACGGCTAAGCCGATTTTTAACAAACTTAGGCTAGTTAAAAAGAGCTATTCTTGGGCCATAAACCTAATAAAATTTGTTAGTTTTACATGTCGCCGCTAGAGGGCTTTTTATTGATATTTCGATAGGAATGGTAAATTTTATCAAAAAAATTAAATGCATTCGTATAATTCTTTCTCCATGAAAAAGTAGCTAAATGATGCCTAAACAAGCTCGCCAAAACCGCTTCTCGATATCTTGTTTCTAACTTAAAATTTAGGCCAAAGAAAATTTTATACGTCAATATCTTAAAAACTATAAAAGCTACAAGAAATCTTATATAACATAAATTATGTACTTTTAGAAAACCTATAATTTGGTTTATATAATTTTTTCGTCTAAATGCAGTACTTTACGAGTTATAATCAAAAAATCGAATTCCAGGGGTATACCTTGAAAAAATCCAGAAAATTTGATTTTTTTATTAAAAGTATAAAATAAAAACAATAATATTGTATAAACACATAGAAGACGGCAAATATATCCTTAAAAAAAGGTCATAATAAAGTTTACCTAAAAATTTTAACATTAAATGTTTCTAAATTAAGATGAAAAATTAATTCGTGACAAACGTTAAAGAAAAAAAAAATCTACAGGTAAAACATAATATAAAAAGATGCTCTATTTCAAAAATAAAACGCTATGTTGCTTTATTTGTAATAAATATCAACTGTAAAATCCTATTTTGTTCATTTTTTTGCTTCAATTTAAAATTATTTTTTTATGTACCAACTTGCACAAGCAATAAAACCATTTCAATCACCAAAAATGTTTGCATTGCCCCATTTTACCTTTTGGAAAACTTCTGCTTTCTTTCAAATTAATAATGAAATACATTTCATGCATGTTTTGATTGAACAACGTTGACGGAACAGGACAATAAAATTGGTAAAACATCAAAACTCGCCCACACTCACGGTACCTAGTACTTAGGCCTTATACAAGCCTTCGTGGGCTGTCATAAAAAAATTTAATCACATATTTATATCTAAACCATTTGGTCGAGTAAAACTAAGGTTGACTGAGTAACCAAACGGACTTTACTGTAATTGCTATTTATTTATTAGCGGAGCACAGTTATACAATATTTTTCTATCTAGTTTTAGGTAAATAATATAAATAATCCTTAGTATTGTCAGTCAAATTTTTATAAACATGTTTTTTTAAAGAAAAAAACGACTTTTATGTTTTGCTCATATTATATTGATTTAGTTGAGAAAAAATTAGGCTTATAAATTTTAGCACATAAAAAGTTCTAAAACCACTAACCTGTAGAATCCATTACTACCAATACAATTTTTATAACCCTCGGTCGGTAAAAACAATAATCCACTCTCTAAAGTTGTCTTTTTCGACCCAAAATCTCTATAGTGAACCGATTTATGAGAAAACTTTTCCAAACTTCGACTACTCCTGGGAATTCCAACACACACATTTTCTTTGGCATCGTCAATCAGAAAATATTTTATTTGTTCCACGCACAGTCATATATTATGATTTTATACACTGTGTGTCTACTTAAAAATTATTTGCCTTTTTTAATTTATTTTTATGAAAATCTATGCGTAACCAAAAAACATTTGAAAATATAACAAAGCATGGACAGGGACTCTGAATTGTTTTACTCTTTAATAGGCAATAATTAATTAATTCAATAATTAAGCTACAATTAATATTTTGTACTTACCATAAGAAATAGAAGTTATAGATTATAAAAAACGTTTTTCTACAAACCTCAGTAAAAGTTTGATTTTTAATGAATGCTGTCAGTGTCTAAAATGTCATTTTATTACACTGGTGTTAAAGGTAATTACTTTTAGCACTTGTGCTAAAAATGATTTACTTTCAACACAGATAAGAAATTATAGAAACGTTATTCTTAAATTAAAATAAATTATTTATTCAATTAAAATACAATTCCTAAAAAAACAATTAGAATAAGTAACTTCATGGCCAATCCCATTGTCGTTGTTATACAATTTACTTTGGTAAGATATGTACCGGGGTAGGAAGCAATGTCAACCACCAAAGTTTTGGACAAAATTTGATCAGCAATTTTCTTTTTCTCTTGTAGCGGGTCTTCTAAATAACCCTCTGCTAATGTACTGTCTTTTAATTGTATTAAGATTAGCACCAGAGTCCGCCAACAAACTAGCTAAGGAACGTCGGAAGCAATGTCCAGTGTAAAGATGGAAATCAGGCAAATTTAGAAATTTAGGCATTTAAGCAAGCATTTTACCAAATGTGTTGATTTCAACTGGGGATATGGCACATTTATTCTTTAAGCATCTATATAACTCTTGAATGAATAATATCCCCTGGACGAAGGGCTATGTACTTTTTATAATAGATCATATACAAGATACCACTAATTAAAAAGGTTCGTTACACATTAGTTTGTGTGTCTGGTATATGCACAATTAATGAAGTTTCCAAATCTTCGATGTTATTTAATGTTACATTACACAGTTCTTTTCGAAGACAGGCTCCAAATACACCGAAAATTGGGGCAACTTTTTGCATAAGATATATTTCATCCGCGGCTTCTGCAAAAAAAATTGTGGATTTCTTCTCTTGTCAATATTTTGGACTTTTCGGTGGATTTCCAGCAAATAGCTTGTAATATCTGCTTATGTCTTGATTATTTATGTTCATCATTGTCTTTAACATGGAGTAACTTGACCAGAGCGTAGACGATTTCCATATTTTGGACTTTTCTTCAAAGTACACAAGAAGCACTTTTTTACTGGCATTTTTGCCACTTACATTTTTCTGATCCCACCATTTTAAGAAACAGTCGTATGTAAATTAGTATTGTTGCTTTGACGTACTAGGCAATAATTTAAAAGTAGCTTTATTGGCAGCTGCTTCGATTTTCACCGGGAGAAATTCATTTTCTTGATAACTTTTCTCCCTACAAGAATTCGCTATAATTTAACGTTACTTGTCAAAAAAGGCAAATCAACAAATTCGATTTTTTTTATCTTTACAACTTATTTCATAGATAAATTAGACAAAAATATATTTTAAAATTAATAATAATGTCGACAATAAAAAAATCATTAATTTGGACTTTTAATGGTGTTTGTAGAAAAAATAGTCTATGATATACGTGCTAAAAGTGATTTTATTTTGTTCGAAGGCATAAAACGCAAACTTCTCTTCTTACAAAATAAAATGTCACTTTTATCACTTATATTATTATCAATAACTATTTTATTTTTAAATTACATTCATTTTTTAATAGAACTACAAAATACAATAAATAGTCCGTCATGAGGGGTAGAACACTAATCAGAGCAAATCGGTTCAAAATATTGTAAACATCACTTTGTGTTGTGTGTATTTAAATAGTCAGTCTATCAGTCAGTCAGTCACTGTTTATCATTTTTATTAGTACTTTGTGGTTCCCAGCAATTAATTACCTAGTTTTAAGTTAGCAAAACCAAAATTTTAAATTATGAAACAAGGATTTACTAAAGAAAATAGGCTCTTTACATAGCAATCTATCGCAAGTGTTTGCCACTGAATCTTGACATACGACAGAAATTTAAGAGCTTCAAATATTCCCAAGATCTTTTGTATCATTCTTCTGATTTTTAACCACATTTTGTTTTTTTTTTGGTTAGTTTGGATACGAAGATTACGTTATCTTTGAATTAAAGTCTAGTTTGCATTGCATATTTCGACTAATAATTTTATAACAATTTGTTTTTTTCTCTATCCCTACAAATTTTAGATTTTTCTTTCTACAACTCGGGATACTCTTTAAATAAGTTTATTAAATCAAATACCTTTTCTCTCTTTTCCACCATAATTTGCATCCGACTATGGTACACAACTTTTAGTACAGCCAAAATAAATATATAGTTCATAGAGCACTTTTTGCAACTCGGTGGGACAAGCAAGAAATTCTTTTTGCAACTGCTTACCGTTAAATTTGCGACTTGCTAGGAAGCATAAGTATCACATAAATTCTTAATCTTAAAAAAAACGCAGGTTTGTGTTTACAGTCTGTAGTTTTTTAAAAGCATAAAAGGTAATTTTTTACCTACATATTTAATAATCTTTAAGGACCCCACAGACTATCGTTGTTTTTAACCTTTTAAATTGCTGATTAAGACTGCTCAGTCGGACGATTAAAACTTTTATTTCCCTACACTATATTTAATATTAAACCGTCTTACTCGCCGAAAGCTGCAGTCTTTTACAGTAAAAAGTAAATGGAACCTGCTTACTTGTTACAAGAATAACGATTAAAAACGTTCTGCACCACACACTTCGATTTTAAAAGAAAACTGACGAATCAACGATTAAGATTTTAAGCGAGGCAAGAAATTTTCACCGACGGTGTTATTTTCGGTTTTCGCCCACAAACTGGCAATGTTAATGGACTCTTTTAATCGCCACGAATAAAATTGCTTAAAAAGAACGAGGTCTGTGAGGGGCTTTATACGTATATCAAAGAACAATATTGAATAAAGCCCAGCGCAACAACAAATTATAAATTTATATATTTTTTAAAAAGACACTTAGAAAATAACGTTATGATTTAAGCACGACTTTGAGTTAAAAACCCTTAGGTTTTTGAGTACAAGCTGCAGTTATTCCTATATAGAAGCAGTTGTGAAACTAATATTCTTTATGGGTGCATTGTTAAAGATGATAAATAGAGTGCTTTAATACAAATTAAACATGTTTAGGATTAGTAATGCTCTTCTTATTGTCCCATTTATGTTTTCGTGATAAGCCAATATCCCGGAAAAGTATTTTATTTCTCCCCTAAGCATGGCTGCCATTTATATATATATATATATATATATATATATATATATATATATATATATATATATATATATATATATATATATATATATATATATATATATATATATATATATATATATATAAATATATGAACATCCTTTTTTTTTATTTATAGATGCCGATAATAAAACATCTGTTTTTTTTCTGTCCCTTATTACTTTTTTTTAAAGGCGATCAACTATGTATTATTATAAAAATTACATTATAAAACACTTTTTTATTTTGATAATTGTTTAGATGTGTGGTTTACTTTTTTGGGATGTAAAATAAACATGATTAATTTTTTTTTGAGTTTCAAATATTTTTCTTCTTAAAGTTCATCAAAATGAGAATACTTAAATATGTAATTTTTTTCATTTCATTAACAAAAAATTTGAAAAAATATTTAAAAAATCCAAAAATAAATATTATTGATTTTTTTTTATTATTTGACTTTTCGTGTAGAATATAAAAAATCACTAGAATTTGTTTAAATTAAATAAATGATTTTATTGACAAAAAACTTGAAAAATACAAGATTCGTAAATCCGCCGTAAAATACAACAAAATGAGAAAAAAAAACATGTCAATATCTCTACTTTTCGATTTTTTATGGTTAAAAATAGGTGGAGCCACACATCTAAACATTACCTTTATTTTTAATAATTTTTTTTTTTGTTGAAAATAAAAATAATCACACACAAAAAAAACCGGCAAAAATAATAAAAAGAAAGAATTAAAAAAAAACAAATTTTATTGATTTTTTTTAACAACCTTCATTTTAAAGGTTTTAACGTCAGATTTCTTTTTTGTGGCGGAAGGCCTATACATATCTTGCCATTTTGTTTTTTTAAAACATCTTTTTTTTTTTTTTTGGGATTGAATGAATCAGGACAAGAAAATATATAATATATATATATATATATATATATATATATATATATATATATATATATATATATATATATATATATATACGGGGTTAAATTCTGACTTTCAATTGGGATTCGGAAACTATAGGAGATACGAAGATGGTTAAATTAAAAGTTGGGCATTTATGTGACCAAAAAATATACCGTTTAGAAAGTTTGAAAATTCCATAAATTCCGGAGATATCCGAAAAAAAGAAATTTTGAAAATCGTTTTATTTTTTTTCCGGGTTTCTTTTTTCAACGAATTCAAAATAAATAATACATTTGCATTGTCACTTTTTCCGCTCTATCGAATGGTGTTCATAGTTTTGCAATCGACGTTTCGTTTTTCCGTAACCATCATCAACTTTTTTTTCTTATGGACGCCAATATGGGAATTCCACAAATTTGAATGGCCTCTTTTTATCACATTTTAACGATGTTTCATAAGTTACCCTTTTTTCCCGGAAAATCCGAAAAATTAACTAGAATTTTTTATAACGTAGTTGGCTTTGATTTCTCAAATCGGGACTGTAAATGACATTCTGTGTTTACTGGTCAGTTGTGGTGTCGTTAAAAATGGAATTCACCAATGAAGAAAAACGAGATATGGTAAAGCTTTATTACAAGAATGATTGGAACAGTGTGAAAACATCGGAAGTGTATCTTAACTCGTATCACGAGAGACGACAACCTCATCGAACTTTATTCAAATTTTGGATAGAAACTTCGCTGAGTATGGTTCGTTTGAAAGCCTCTAGACAACAAAATGACAACCGAATGGTTTAAATAACAGAAAATTACTAAAAACTAGAACTAAAAAATTATAACAAATGCTGCCCGTCATTTTCTAAACAAATCGCCACTCTTCTCTGTATGTTATTAACTGCGCGATTTATTTCTCTCCTTCTTAACTTCCAAACTCCCTAACGATGTTGAGTTGAAGTTCCTCGATATTTTGGTATTCGCCTTGCCCATAAATTCGGTTTTTCAACGTACCCCATAAAAATGTATCGAGGACATTGAGATCTGGAGACCTAGCTGGCCATCTTACCGGCCCATTATTCCCAATCCACCTGTCACCAAACCTTTCGGAAAGATAATCAGATACTTGTCTTGTGTTGTGAGGTGGAGCACCATCGTGTTGGAACCAAATACTGTTGTAGTTTGCTAATGGTAAATCTCCAAATAGTCTTCAAAAGTTGACGTCAAAACTGATAATACATTTCAGCGTTCAAATTTCCGTTGAAAAATGAGGTCCCAAAATTCTATTTTTATAAATGCCTGCCCAGACATTAAGACTGAACGCACTGGGGCAATTGAACCGGGGATTGTTAGCTCAAATGTGTTCATTGGATTAAATATTCCACAATTGGTAAAGTGCTCCATCTGTCCAATTAACATTTTCTAGAAAAGCTGGAAAATCGGGTCGCCTTTGTAGCCAATCACAAAATTGTAATCGCCTTTCAGAATCACCAGGGTGCAGTTTTTGCGATATGTGGATTTTGTAGCATTTGAAACCACTTTTCCTGATCTCTCCAAACAGACGTGTGCGAAGAAACATCCAAATCAGTGATCTGGCGTGTGGATTTACCTGGATTCGTATTTATCTACAAAATAGGGTATTAGTTTTTCATAAACGGTTTAATATTTTTTTACAGTTGATCGCAAAGTAACTAATTCCTAAATTCGAACTAAGTCATAAAGTCGACGCATGCCCGGTATGTATTTGAAAATTGCCGCGTTCGTCAACATTTTTTCCAATAGATAATCGATTAGGTACTTTGCGTCCTAAAACGAATGTTAACATTAATTATACCTCATTTACGATGTTTTCTTTATTTCATCCATTCTGTCCCCATATTTTTGTCTGGGCTTTTCAAATGAACCATACTCAGCGAGGTTTCTATCCAATAATTTGAATAAAGTTCGATGAGGTTGTCGTCTCTCGGGATACGAGTTAAGATACACTTCCGATGTTTTCACACTGTTCCTATCATTCTTGTAATAAAGTTTTACCATATCTCGTTTTTCTTCATTGGTAAATTCCATTTTTAACGACACCACAACTGACAGTAAACACAGAATGTCATTTACACGTCACCGATTTGAGAAATCAAAGCCAACTACGTTAAAAAAAATATTCTAGTTAATTTTCGGATTTTCCAGGCAACAAGGTAACTTATGATACATCGTTGAAAATTGATAAAAGGGATTCAAATTGTGGAATTCCCATATGGCGTCCATAAGAAAAAAGTTGATGATGGTTACGCAAAAACGAAACGTCGAGTTGCAAAACTATGAACACCATTCGATAGAGCGGAAAAAGTGACAATGCAAATGTATTATTTATTTTGAATTCGTTGAAAAAGAAACCCAGGAAAAAAATAAAACGATTTTCCAAAATTTCGTTTTTTTCCGGATATCTCCGGAATTACTCGGAATTTTCAAACTTTCTAAACGGTATATTGTTGGTCACATAAATGCCCAACTTTGCCACAATTTAACCATCTTCGTATCTCCTATAGTTTCCGAGATCCCAATGGTGAGAGTCGAATTTGAAACACCACATATATATATATATATATATATATATATATATATATATATATATATATATATATATATATATATATATATATATATATATATATATATATATATTATAATGATAGTTGATGTCCTATTAAAGTTCTTACTGGAAAAAAACATTAGAACTTTTTAAATTTGGCACTGATTATAAGAGGTAATAAATACATTTTTAAAATATTTTATCTAGCTTGCAGAAAATCTAACGAAATCAATGGAACATTGTAATTTTAAATGAACACCTATTTTTTTAGCAATTCGGATTCTACATGAATTCTAAATACTTTTTGTTAATATTTTATACCTATATTAATTTTAAAAATAATTAATTATATTTTTTTAAAAAACATATACTAAAAGGTTTGATTTAATTATATAATATTGAATACTAGAAATTTTTTTAGTTAGCTAAATGCATGTATTTATAGATTAATTATAATGTTAACTATATTTTACAGGGTGTCCCAAATAATTTGAATTTTACTGAAATTTAATAATATTAAAACTTAATTTTTTTAAATACAACATACTCTATTTTTTCTCATTTTCGAATAGACCAATAATATTACTCATCATAAAGAATATTTTGGGAACTATAAAAGAGCGTGTATAAAAACTGATAGAAACACGTAGATTTGAAAATCGGATGTCAAGCTTTTTACGAATTAGATCCTGAGGAAATTGAAGACAACAACGACAAAACAATTAACATGTTTGACGAGTGCCTTACTGCAAATGGTGGTCATTTTAAACAATTTAATTATTAGTTACTTTTCTTTTTAGATATAAGTTAAAAATCATATTTTTGTTTAAATAATAAAAATTAAACGCTTAAAAAATTAAAATTCGCTTATATTTAAAAAACGGTAGAAATGGTTATAGAAACATGTATAGACATTTTGTAGGTAAATTATTAGTCTATTTAAAAATGGATAAAAATATAGTATGTCGTATTTAAAGAAAATGAGTTTTAAGCATTATTAAATTTCGGTAAAAATGCAAATTATTTGGGACACCCTGTAAGACATATAGCCATTATAGCATGTAGATCATATAATACATAATTATAACCCAAAAAAATTTCTATATCCAGCTCATTAGGCACGTAAATATCAAACCTTTTTGACATGGTGATGTTTAAAAAAAAATAGTAATTAATTATTTTCTCAAAAACGGTAGATTAGGTATAGAAGAATTATTAACAAAATTACAAAAATTAAATTTATGTATGAAATTCCTGAAAATGCAATATTTAAAATGGTTCCATTTAAAATTCATTTGTATTGTTTCGTTAGAATCTGGTAAATAAAATTTATATAAAATATTTTTTAAAAATTAAGTTTTATTAATTTTTATAATGTTTAAATTTAAAAAAAATTTGTTTTTTGTTTTAGAACTTTTAATAGACATAATTAATATCTATTTATATATATATATATATATATATATATATATATATATATATATATATATATATATATATATATATATATATATATATATATATATGTTTGTTTATCATCTCTATCAATAAAAATTTTAATGCAACAAAGGGCTTTCTTAATTATTTTATTCATAACTGGTAAAAATATTTCTAACGCAGTAAAAGTAAGGGCGCGCCCATTAATTACGTGAGGCAATTTTGGCAATTTTTCGACCTCCCTCCTCCCTTAATACGATGACTATTAAAAACGTAGTCTAGAATCATAGTAAGTATTCTAAAAATAAATTACTATCCAATTTACATTTTTTATTTGTTTAAATTTGTAAAATAATTTAAAATCTTGCCTATTACGTTCTCTTCGTACTTTGCATTACTTAGATGTAGGTAAATTTACGGAATTGGCCATTTTATGATCCGCTACGGGACTGGTGTATCTAATACTAACTAGATGCAAAAATTTTAAAGCATGTGCTTAAGGTTCTAAGCAAGACAATCTATATTTTATTTATACTATGTAAGAAAAATACCTAAATGTAAGGTGATACTGTGCATATAATACAGTGTTAAGTAAAAGCTTTTTTATTCATAAAACATGAAGTATAATAACATGATTCAAATTTTGCGAGTTAGAGCCCATTGGGTATTGTACTGATTCTTCTTTAATATTATTTTTAAAAATATTTTTTTACATTATTAATAAAAATAATAAATAAATAATACAGTTTGATAAAATTACATCAAATAAATGAACAGGAATTTCGTTCGGCAGAATAAAGCTGGGAAGCAACAGACATTTATAACTGTCTTGAAAAGGCTAAAATCGAAAGAAGCGGCACGGCGTTCAATTGAATGGCTAGAACATTCATTTTGGTAAATGCTTATATGTCAGTTTTAGAAAATGACGAATTGTCGTTATTTTGTTTCCCTTTTGGACATGCACAAACAGCTGATGGTTATTATTTTTACCCGTATTATTCCCTTGTTGTTTTCTTTTGTATAAAGCAAAGTATTTTATATTTATATGAGAGGGGTTAGTGTGGAGTTGGACTTAATAGTTTTTTATGATATAAGTGTTAAAAGTACAATTTTAAGGCACGAATGTAAAAGTTTGCAGAATGAGCGAAGCGAGTTCTGCAATTCACATGAGTTCCTTAAAATGTACTTTTAACACAAATATCATCAATACAATATTCTTTTCTACAAACGCAATAATGCAGTTAAAAAGTGAATTATTCAAAAATTGAAGGATAAAGTTTACATAGCATTGTATATAAAAATTATTAAAGTTGGCATTTATTAATGAACTTTGTCTAAACGACATTTTTTCTAAAAAATTGCATTTTATATATATTAGCATATTTTTTTAAATCTATAACAACCGTATAATTATATAATTAGCAAGGTTATCATTTTTTATTTATAATAACATAAATATTAATCATGTAAATAAATCATGCTATAACAATGTCAGCAGATAGGTTAAACCATAACAAGTTTATATCGTAGCAAGGGCAATCGTAAGATTTTGGTACAACATCACGAAATGACCTACACTAATTTGTATAAATTATGCATTCTGAAATTAATAAAACAGTATTGTACAGTTGTTAAATCGTATTTTACTCAACCTAGGAAACTAGGGAATAAAAGGATTAGGAGAAAACTTCCCCTAATTCCTTTCATGGTCCTTCGAACCTTAAGTCGCCAGAGGGCGTGAAATCAAAATTCTGATCCAAGAATTAAAATCCGTAACTGAAAGTGATCTCAAAGTACGAGAGTGCAGTGAAGTAATACAGTAATTACATTACAATGGAAAAAAGCAGTACCCTAGCCAAACAGCAACAAAGTTTGGCTAGGGTACGAGAGTGCAGTGAAGTAATACAGTAATTACATTACAATGGAAAAAAGCAGTACCCTAGCCAAACAGCAACAAAGTTTGGCAGAAGAATTGAAGCAATTATTGTCAAACGCCAAAAAAGATTCATCGACAAGGAAAACTCCAGCCTATATACTTCAACAACTTCAACAAGCAGACCAAATATGGGAAAAAATTAAGGAAAACAATGAAATACTCCTAAACTTAGGAGAGACCGGGCACAATTATTTTACTGTGAAGTATTTCGAACAAATCGAGAAACTCTATGACGAAGTAAAAAAGTATCTGATGACTTGCAAGAAAACCGAAGGCAATGAAGAAGAATCGCATGGGAAAAAAGAAAGTAATCTAGATGAAGAAAGACTAAGAAGAAAGGACGTGATCACCCAAGAATTCATATACGTTATCCACGAAGCCGAGCAAAAGATCACCAGAAACAAACCGATTTCCCGTTACGAGTTCCTGAAAAACGATGTGAGAAGTCAATGGGAACCCCTACAGCAACTTCATAATGACATCTTAATCAATGGAAACATAAATGGAGACTATCTTAGAAACCACCGGAGAATAAAGAAGAAGTACGAAGCTATCATGGAACAATTAGATGAGAAAATAAAGGAGAAGCAAGGACTAGCTACCGAAGCCCCTCTTCCGACCATCAAGATCCCAATCTTTAGCGGACACTATGAAGAATGGCCTACATTCAATGATTTGTTTACCAGAATCTTTCATGAAAATAACAGCCTGTCAAACGCCCAAAAGTTGCAGCACTTGAAGACACATCTCCGAGGAGACGCCCGAACATCATTAGACACCTCACGACTACAGATGGAAATTATCTGGCAGCCTGGGAAATTTTAAAACACCGCTATCAAAACAATCGATTAATTGTATCGAAATTAGTGGACAAAATATTTGACTTTAAAACGATAAACGATGAATCAGCAGAAAAATTGAAGCAATTACACGATGTAGTGACCGAATGTTTAGAAGGAATAAAAAATATGGGCTACGACACGACCTCATGGGACCCACTAATAGGAAGAATTATATGCAGGAAATGGGATTCAGAAACAAATAAACTATACGAACAAACTCTGGATGATCCACTCCAAGTTCCGTCACTAGAAAACATCTTTGAATTCTTGAGAAGAAGATTTCAATCACTCGAAGCAGTCAACAGGGAAAGGAAGTTGCAAAAGAGAGCAGCATGTCAATTATGCAAGAGAGAACATCCGTTATGGGCATGTAGTCAATTTGTGGCTCAATCAGTAGAAGACCGATGGAAGACTACAAGAAATAACCAGTTGTGCATCAACTGTTTGACTCATCATCATAGAGATAACTGCAACACAGCAATCCGCTGTAGAGTTTGCCAGCAAAACCATCATACATTGCTACATCAAGATCGTCAACCTGGTACAAGACAGAACAACTTCCAGAACTCCAACTCAAGAAACAACTATCAGGGAAACAACAGTTCAAGAAATTATCATCAAGGGGCACATCACGCAGCCGAAGTGGAAAACAGTGAAACAAAAGAAGTTCTTTTAGCTACTGCATTAGTTCGAGGGCAAGGTCAAAATGGAACATCGCATCTTCTGAGAGTATTGGTCGACCAAGGTTCACAATCGTCATTCATTACGGAAGAAGCCGCCCAGATATTGGCACTACCTAGACAAAGAATAAGAGCAGAGATATCAGGAGTGGGAGAAAGTGAAGCCAGAATATCCAAATGGAAGATAGAAGCCCAATTAAAACCACGCTTTCCGAGCGAATATACGCTAACATCAGAGCTGGGCGTGCTGCCAAAAATCACCAAAGCTCTTCCAAGCCAACCACTGAAGAACGTGGACTTCAGCTACTGGAACAATGAGATGTTGGCCGATCCGACATTTAATAAAACAGGACCCATCGACATACTTTGGGTGCAGAAGATCATGGAAAAATTATCTTGGAGGGACTCAAAAAGAACTCCGGATTCATAGGACAAAACACCGAACTCGGTTGGATCCTGTCAGGGCAAATGGCTATCAACGACAGTAGACAACTTCAAGTGCGAAGCATGGTGTCAAGAGTGGAGGAAGATAAACAACTAACAAAATTTTGGGAAATAGAAGAGGTAGAAAGCCAACAGCACAGGCGACCAGAAGACCAAATATGTGAAGAATATTACAAGAAAACGGTAGCAAGGAACAAGGATGGAAGATATACAGTGAGACTACCATTCAAGGAAGAATATCCAAAAATAGGAGAGTCAAAATCTCGAGCAATCGCCAGATTCCAGCAGTTGGAGAAGAAATTCCAGAAAGACCCGAGCCTATACAGCCAATATAAGCAGTTCATGGAAGAATACCTGAAATTGGGACATATGAAAAGAATTCCAAACTTTGCATACAACCAAGGAAAATACTACATTCCTCATTAAGCAGTGATACGCACGGAGAGCACCACTACGAAGCTGAGAGTAGTTTTTGACGCTTCATGTAAAACGAACACCGACCAAAGCCTGAATGGAATGATGTATGCGGGGCCAAGATTACAGAATGATTTAGCAGATATCATCTTACGCTGGAGGAGACACAGAATAGCATTTATAGCAGATATCGAAAAAATGTACCGACAGATTCGAATGGACAACGAAGATCAGAAATACCAGAGAATCATATGGAGATTCGATACCAACCAACCATATCAAGAATACCAGTTAACGACGGTGACATATGGCACAGCGGCAGCACCATTTTTAGCCATAAGAACCCTACATCAACTAGCACAGGATGAGAAAGAAAATTATAAGGAAGCTTCAAGAATCCTGTTAGAAGACTTCTATGTAGACGACGTTCTCTCAGGAGCGAACAGCACACAAGAAGCAATCAAAATCCAAAAAGACCTAGTGAAACTACTCAAATCAGGAGGATTCACACTCAGGAAGTGGTCAAGTAATTCTAAAGAATTTCTAGCCACACTCCCAGACGAAGTGAAAGAAAAAGCCACTATAGAAATTGGAGAGGAGGAAGTAAAAAAGTCATTAGGGATTCTATGGACACCATGGATGACAGTTTTCATTTTAAAGTCTCCTCAGTTTCAAGAATTACCCACACTAAAAGACAGATGCTGTCAGAAATTGCGAAAATCTTCGATCCACTTGGATGGTTAGCACCCTTTACTATCAGAGCAAAACTGATAATTCAAGAATTATGCTACAAGACTTGGCATGGGATGAAATCGTCAACTCCGAAATGTCCAAGAAGTGGGAAAAACTCCAAGAAGAAAGTAGAACCATCTCAGAAATCAGGATTCCACGATGGATACAGCAAGACAGTAATCAACTAGAGCTGCTAGGCTTTTGCGATGCTTCAGAGAAAGCTTATGGAGCAGTGATATATAGTAGGATAAAAACAAAAGAGTCAAGCTGCATCACCCTACTACAGGCGAAGTCCAAGGTAGCGCCAGCCAGGAACAGGACAACTTTACCAAAGTTGGAACTATGTGCCGCCGTATTACTAGCGAAACTAATGACAAAAACAGTAAGAGCACTACAGGTTAAAAAACCTATCATGCACGTCTGGACCGATTCAATGATCACGTTGGGATGGATCAAAGGAGATCCAACACGATGGAAAACCTTCGTTGCGAATCGAGTCACAGAAATTGTGAAGCAGATCCCAGCAGAAAATTGGAACCATGTGAAATCCAGCGAAAATCCAGCCGATGCAATCTCACGGGGCTTAGAGATTAGAGTCTTGAAAGAATCAACTTTATGGTGGAAGGGACCTACCTGGCTGTTAGACGAGAAGAAATGGCCTGGAAAAACAGAATGCCCGAAAATTGAAGAAGAAACCAGACAACCCACATGTCATCAAACCTGCGTCACTGAGAAAAGGGAAGAATGGAGTCGCTTTTCCTCGCTCACGAAGATGCTTCGAGTTCTGTCTTACTGCCGAAGAATGAGAAAAGGATCACTAAAAGGCTGTCTCACTCCAGAAGAAATTAAGAAAACATTACAAGCTGTCATCAGATCCGTCCAAAGTTCACACTTTAAAGAAGAAAAAGGACAATTAGTCAAACAAAAAGGTGTAGCCAACCAAAGCAAGCTTACAGAAACGGAACCCACCCCCTTGGAACAAACGAAGGAAATCAATAGATCAGGTGGGACGGCGTACAACGCAAAGTCTGCCTACGCCCAAAAAAATCCAAGTGACGCTGCCCAGAGACTGTCACTTGAAACATTTTGAAGATGCACATCAAAACACTACAGGGAAAAGGAAACCAATTTGACGCAACCAATTAGACCAAAATTAAAGAATCAGGTGAAGAAAGAACACCATCGCCAGTCTAATACAAAAATGCATAAAGTGCATTAGATACAAACAACAAACTGCCAAGCAGCTAATGGGAGACTTACCGAGAGAACGGATAACACCATCCCCACCATTTGCGCATACAGGAATCGACTATGCAGGACCAATTCAAATAAGACCATCAAAAGGAAGAGGGCAGCCACATGACCACCGAGACTTTCCTCGCAGCCTTGAAGAGATTTATGTCAAGACGTGGCCAGTGCACAAATATTTACAGCGACAATGGAACCACATTCGTAGGGGCAGCAAACCAATTACACCAGGAAATAAAAAGAATAACGCAGGCTGAAGAAGTGCAGAACACCATCAGCACAGCAGGAATTAAATGGCACTTCATCCCACCATCATCCCCTCACTTTGGAGGACTGTGGGAGGCTGGAGTCAAGTCAACAAAGTATTATCTCAAGAGAGTAATCGGAGAAACAACCCTGACGTATGAAGAAATAACAACGTCTACCAAATAGAAGCATGCCTGAACTCTCGGCCGCTCTGTGTTGTCAGCGATGCCCCCAACGAAGAAATCATTCTAACGCCTGGACACTTTTTAATTGGAAGACCAATTATTGGGCCACAGATATATTCAGAAAAAGAAGTGGACAGTAGTTCGTCACAACGCTGGAAACTAATCCAGAAAATGAAAAAAGACTTTTGGAAAGTATGGTCAACAGAATATCTGAGCAAGCTACAAATGAGATATAAATGGAAAGAAACAAAAGAGAATCTAAAAGAAGGTACAATTGTCCTAATTAAGGAATATAATATCAACCCAGCGCAATGGCCAATAGCAAGATTCACCCAAGTACATCCAAGTAACAACAAATTAGTACGTGTAGTCACCCTGCGGAAAGGAAAAACCGAGCTGAAAAGATCAATAACAAAGTTAATACCTCTTCCATGTGAGGTAAACAACACTTCAAGTCCACAAAGAAAGCTGCATACCAACATGTCGACTACCAGGGATGATCAAAAAGTGCGAAATATTCTGCACCCTGTTGGTTCTAGGACTGCCAAGCACAAGCAATTCGAAGTTCACGATACAAACTCCACAAAAAGGGCTGTACGTATCAGCACAGCAGGAATTAAATGGCACTTCATCCCACCATCATCCCCTCACTTTGGAGGACTGTGGGAGGCTGGAGTCAAGTCAACAAAGTATCATCTCAAGAGAGTAATCGGAGAAACAACCCTGACGTATGAAGAAATAACAACGCTCGTCTACCAAATAGAAGCATGCCTGAACTCTCGGCCGCTCTGTGTTGTCAGCGATGCCCCCAACGAAGAAATCATTCTAACGCCTGGACACTTTTTAATTGGAAGACCAATTATTGGTCCACAGATATATTCAGAAACAGAAGTGGACAGTAGTTCGTCACAACGCTGGAAACTAATCCAGAAAATGAAAAAAGACTTTTGGAAAGTATGGTCAACAGAATATCTGAGCAAGCTACAAATGAGATATAAATGGAAAGAAACAAAAGAGAATCTAAAAGAAGGTACAATTGTCCTCATTAAGGAAGATAACATCAACCCAGCGCAATGGCCAATAGCAAGAATCACCCAAGTACATCCAAGTAACAACAAATTAGTACGTGTAGTCACCCTGCGGAAAGGAAAACTGAGCTGAAAAGATCAATAACAAAGTTAATACCTCTTCCATGTGAGGTAAACAACACTTCAAGTCCACAAAGAAAGCTGCATACCAACATGTCGACTACAGGGATGATCAAAAGTACACGCACGAAATGATTACTGCACCAACTCGTTGGTTCTAGGACTCCAAGCACAAGCAATTCGAAGTTCACGATACAAACTCCACAAAAAGGGCTCTACGTAGAACATTTGGGAACGTCCAGAATCCAGAAAGGAGAGTTCAGATTACAGCTCAACATAAACAAGACCAAGATCAACGACGATGCAAGAAAAGTGACCGAAGTGATAGAAAAATTTGGCAACCTGTGTAAACAAGCAAAGGAAATGTCAGCGGAATGTCAATGTGAATCACTAGTACACCATCTACGACAAGAGGAAAATGATGTGAAACTGATCACAAACGGCCTGCCAGCGCTTCACCGGAAAAGAGAGGTCTGTTGGGTCAAGCATTGACATCAATTTTCGGAGTGAACGATGAGGTATACAGAGACATTGACAGCCTTCAGATCAATCAGGAAGAACTTATTAGAGCCTCGAAGCATCAAGCGAAAATGATGGTATCGTTTACTTCCACAATGAACGATACAGAAACAAGGATAGAGAATAGGCTTCAGAGATTCCAGACAAAACTTAACAGTGGACTTAAGGCAATCCAAGAAATGCAAGTGTGGTACAAAACAATAGACACAAACACACTCAACAATCACATTCTGAGTGCCTATCAACTAGCATCTAATTTCTGTATTTCTGAAGTGGATGAGTATTACAAGAAGCTCTTCGGAGTGCTCTACGAGAACGGGTCCCTCTACAAGCTGCTCTCACCATCTCACGTCAAGGCCATCATTAAGGATGCAAATACCAAGCTACCAGACCATGTGTCAATCTGGGAAATTCCAGAAAGAACAGCCGTGGAGAGGCGGAAGAGCAATGGGTGAAAATATACGGCTATTTCACCATTGAAGGAATCTCCGAGTTTACGCTCCTGAAAGCAACTCCTACACCTCTTCACATTGAAAATGATCGTATTGGATTATGGATATATCCAATGAAGTCATGGCGAGCGACTACAATGATCAGCAGTACTTCCAACTAACACACGATGAATTAAAGGCCTGTATACACAGAAAAAAATATTACGTATGTGCCCCACCCGCATTAAAAAAACATAGAAACAAGCCCAAACTGCGTTATCGATGACATATACCAACGGCATAAAGGAACGGAGTGCAAGACTCAGAAACATACAGTAACTACCATGACCTGGAAGCAGCTATACAATCCGAACACCTGGATGTACATCACTGCACAACCAACAAACATAGCCATCACCTGCAGTGGAATTCGCCGAGAAGAAGTTCTGAATACCACCGGTATAATCAACTTCACCGATGATTGCATAGTACAAACAAAACAAAATGTCATCACACCCGACACAGTGCCGGTACTAGCTTCATATTCCAAGGCGTCGTCAGCAGATATCGGACACAACAACAAAACTACAAGGTTTCCACCCATCAGCAGTGAGGAAAATGAACCCATATTTACAATACACGATGACCTGACTCGCCTCAAGGTGAACGAACAACACTTACATCAGCAGTTAGAAAATATGGTATGGCGAAAAGTAAGACATCATACCTATATGTCCTATACTCTGATAACAGCGATTTCTTTGACATGGGTTGTAATTATTGGCGGATGGATTCTGCACAAGAAATACCGACACCAACGCAACCGAATGAGACAAGCAGGAGACCAAGCGCCGTCCGGAGAAGAAGGACTCGAGCTCACTCCAGTCAAGGAGCTAGAACCCCGAGAGAACTACCACAACGGAGGCGGGCAGGATGTCTAAACGACATTTTTTCTAAAAAATTGCATTTTATATATATTAGCATATTTTTTTAATCTATAACAACCGTATAATTATGTAATTAGCAAGGTTATCATTTTTTATTTATAATAACATAAATATTAATCATGTAAATAAATCATGCTATAACAATGTCAGCAGATAGGTTAAACCATAACAAGTTTATATCGTAGCAAGGGCAATCGTAAGATTTGGTACAACATCACGAAATGACCTACACTAATTTGTATAAATTATGCATTCTGAAATTAATAAAACCAGTATTGTACAGTTGTTAAATCGTATTTTACTCAACCTAGGAAACTAGGGAATAAAAGGATTAGGAGAAAACTTCCCCTAATTCCTTTCAAACTTTAACAACCGTTGTTGATGCTGGTTGGTTACGGCATGTTTACTTCAAATGTGATACATCGTGTCAGTTTAGCTCGTTTTAGTTTTTACTTAAAATTATTTTGAAATAGAAGAAAATGTAGAAGAAAGCATTGGTTGCATCGATATATTTAAAGCAGTCAGTAGAGCATCCTGGATTTACTGCCCAGGATTGCCCTAATAAGTTTATGAATTGGTGTAAGAAGAAAGATGTAGCAGGAAAATATACCGAAAATATATTCCTTACGTATTTTGAGAAAAAAGCGAAGATTTGAAAAGTTTTTTTAGTTCAATTCACCTTAACTACAGAGGATGCTAGAACTGTGAGGGGAATTTCTTTTTCAAGTTGTTTGAATTGTACAATTAAATAAATGTTAGTAAATAAAGAAACGTTAACGTTACCTTCCAAAATTTGACATTTTACTTTTAACACTAGTTCTTCAAAATGTTACTTTAAGGCATCTAGAGAATGTTAAAAATTAAATTTTTAACAAGTTTGTAGAAAATATATTTTTTTTCATCTTAGGACAGTCCACGAAGGTTTAAAGCCTAAATAACTAACATACCTTTGGAGTCTTAAGTGAAAGGAAAGCAGTTTGTTGACACGAGACCTAAAAATTTGGAGAGGAAGAAAAACTCTATAAACAGAAAAGATTTTACAGCCTAGACACTCTAGAAAAAAAAAAAGGTTAAATAAAGTGGAAAGTTCGTTGCCTGTCCAGTTAAACTGGGAAAGGGATGTGGGGAGGAATAATTTTGGCCAACTCCTCGAAGCAAAAGCCGTAAAATACTTATAAAAAAATGACAGGTACCTACCGTCTCGTCGGTGGACAAGAGCAGGAAGCTTTCTTGTAAAAGTGGGGTTATTGATAGGGCGAACGTCCCTTCTCTGAAAGAAATCAATATATTTATGGGGAAAGTCATTCCTTAGATAGGAATGAACAATTCTCTAACAGGATCTGATTTGGGATACATTTAGAACATATGGATTAGAAGAGGAGAGATACTTTCTGATGATGAAGATGAATTTGATTTTTAAAGCTGCTGTGGCCTTGAATATTTTTATGCATATGCCAATTAAGGTCGTTCTTGAAAACATTTTCCTAAGGTTAAATGGTTCCTTATTCTGCAGAAGGTCCGCTCATAAGTTAAGATTGAGTATTGCTAGACTTTTTCTCGACAACGAACATAATTTCGTTTTTAAGGTATTGAACTGTACTAGATTTTTAATGCCTCAATTCAAATAAGTTAAAGGTCCGGTGAAAGAGATATTTGCATTACCTTGTGCTTGCTTTTCAAATCAGGCTTCGAGACTAACTTAAAAACTGAATAGGTACTATATCAGCAAAGCTATCAATATGGTTAACCGTGAATGAGAGAGTTGGTTGGTGTTGAGTAGAAAAAGAGTTGGTTACAGAACTGAGCATGAGATAACCTAGCATTAATTTGGCAAAAACTAGAAGAGGGGCCATCTACAATAATATATGGCGATTAGAAACGAAACCCAAGCGTCAAACAAGATTTAGGTGGATATAGATGCAGACTCTCAAAGTCTCTCGGCAAGCCTCCTCCATCTTCCAAGTTGAAATCCATGCAATTGACATTTGCGCTTCTGAATGTGCCAAAAGGCCTTCGAGGCGCAACCATATATATTTTATCGGACAGCCAAGCTGCTTTAAGGCATGGACTTCATGCACTTTTAATTCAAAGCTAGCCTGGGAATGCCGACAATCTCTAAACCAACTGGCCAAACACAACAAAGCTACTCTGGAGTGGGTACCAGAACATGAAGGAGTGGAGGGCAATGAAATTGCCGATCAACTCGCCAAGGAAGGAGCACAGAGACCATTCTATGGACCTGAACCCTTTTGTGGCACCACTGAGGCCACCTCCACGAGGAACTCAGAACATGAGAAAAAGTCAAAAGAGACTTACTGAACAACATCCCAGGACAAACGCAGGCGAAAAGATTTATTTCGCATTCACCTAAGTACACAAAAGCTATTGGAACTTCAAAAATGAACTTAAACTGTTACCGACTTCCTAACAAGACATGGTCCTTGAGATATCACCTCAAAAAAATGGGAAAGACTGAGGATGAACAATGTCGGTTTTGTCATGAAGTAAACGAAACTGCGAAACACGTTCTCTGTGAATGCAGAGAACTGACCCGACAACGGCTTAAATACCTCGAAGGGGTATATCTTACTCCTAGAGATATTGTTCAACTTGCACGCGTAGTATCCTGAACTTTGCTAAAGGTATATATATATATATATATATATATATATATATATATATATATATATATTATATATATATATATATATATATATATATATATATATATATATATATATATATCCCTCGAGATTAAGACGTTTAGGACATACGTTCGCGAAGTTTTTTTCTTAAAATGGACCCAAAGTGTTCCTTTAATATTGGCATTGCAATTAAGAAAACACCCGTATATCTTAAGATTACCAACCATGATATTTTATTTCTCGTAAACAATTTTATAGATGTAAATCAAGTACTTTTTTTAGTTTGAGGTTAAATTTAAAAATAATAATGTTAAACCTTTATTTTTACGGGGTGTTAAAATTGCTATTGTGTCGGAACCCGAGTCCGTCTATTTAAATAAATAAGCCAAATATGATTTAATGGGGTTCATTTAAGGAAAACTTATCTAGTAACCATCATATTAAAAATATTAAATTACATATTTTTAAAAGTTATTTATTTAAATAAAAACGATTTTCGGGGCGTCCCGTGCCGGACCTAACCCGTCTCCGTAAGGAAATTTCATGGGGTGGATTTATAAGGAGTTATTTCATAATATTTTAGGTTTTCGATTAGATTCCGAGGAGGAATTGCCCACATATATTGTTTACCCGTAATATATATAATATATATATATATATATATATATATATATATATATATATATATATATATATATATATATATATATGTATATATATATATATATATATATATATATATATATATATATATATATATATATATATATATATATATATATATATATATATATATATATATATATATATATATATATATATATATATATATATATATATATATATATATATTCGAATAAAGTAGGAGAAACTTATTAAATTTTTGAATATTGATCATAAAGATTTATTTAGCCTAGCTTATACCAGATATGCTTTTGACACTCACTGGTAAAAACAAGTTGTTAAAAAAATTTCTTATCTTTGACTTGTTTTGCCCATACAATAAAAGGAATTTATTTTTTTGTTGGACAAAAGTGGAGAAACAAAAAAAATACTAAAAATTTTTGGCTCATTCCTATTTTTGATTTAGTTTATTTTGTCTTGTTTATGGATATATACCGAAAATAAAATGCCCCGTGGAATAAATTTGTCCGAGCAGTGAAAACAAAAAATTTTTAGATTTTTACAAAAGTGGTATCAAACAAGTGGACATTGCGAAGCGTCTTCTGGTTCACAAGTCAGTTGTTTCAAAAACTATATCAAATTATAAAATTCGTGGAACCCTCAAATCTCTTAAAAAGTCGGGACGTCCCAGGAAAACTGAGAAAAAATTGGATCAACGCATTAAATGGATTGCCCAAAAGAGGATCCGGGAAAATCGGCGGCCTCAATTTTAAAGGAGCTGGGAGATGTGACAATCAGCTATAAAACTGTACAGAGAAGATTAATAGATGGAGTCTTTTTAGTAGAAGATCTGCTAAAAAACCAATGATTTCCAGTAAGAACCGAAGAGGGCCAGATTGGAATTTGCCAAAAAAATATTTACACTGGAGCGTAACAACATGGAAAAAAGTGTTGTTTTCTGACGAAAGCAAGTTTAATTTATTTGGTTCAGATGGCATGCGTTGGGTCCATCGTCCTATTGGCAAACGATATGATCCTAAGTACACTAGATCAACGGTGAAACATGGAGGCGGGTCGGTCATGGTTTGGGGTTGTGTTTCAGGTTATGGTACAGGACCACTGTTTGTTATTGATGGAATTATGGACCGATTTGGGTACTTAAACATCCCCTAAAGAATCAAATATTTGCCATATGCAGAAGAAAATTTACCAGTTACTTGGGTCTTTCTACAAGATAACGATCCGAAACACAAATGTAGAGTTGTGAAGGATTGGTTTCACGAGGAACAAGTCACTGTAATGGATTTTCCTGCACAAAGTCCCGGAATTTAAATATTATTGAAAACCTTTGGGAGCACTTGGATCGCGAAGTTAGGAAACATCAAATACACAATAGGCAAGATTTAATACGGATTTTGAATGAAGCTTGGAAAAACATTTCACCAGATTTTATAAATAAGTTATTAGCGTCAATACCAAACAGACTTCAGGAAGTTATTAAGAATAAGGGGTTTTCCACACATTATTAATTTAGTGAAAATATATCATAAGTATTTTTGTAAAAAAAATAATCTGTATTAAGTTTCTCCATTTTTTGTCCATTCGTTTTTATGAATATATTTTCTTTACTCAATAAATATATATTTTTTTGCTAATTTGGTAGTATTATATTCCCAGTGTCAATGTCATTAAAAATATGTAATAAAAAAATTAATTAGATATGTTAATAAAAAAATATAGGTATTTAAAAGAAAGTTTCTTCACTTTTGTCCAACAGTGTATATACCAATTTTTTATATATAAATAAAGTTGCTACAATGATTTAAAAATAAAAAAAATGTTATATATAACTTTTTGGAAACACGTGGTTTAATATTTACTAGTTTTTTTAAACTTGCCATAGGAATATATACTTTACTATATTTTTAAATTTCTTTATTTAATAAAAAGTTAGATATTAGGTTTTTTATTTTTTTAGTTTTTTTTATATATTTTCTTTTTTGAGTCACCCATTTTCAACAATAATAATTTTTTTAGAAACTATAACTAAACGAAAACCCCTAAGTGAAATGTTTCCTCCATATTTTCCGTATTTTTGGTGTTTTTCAATTTGGGACGCCCATTTTGGATCCGCCATCTTGGATTAACCATTCTATATTTCAAATTTTGTGCGTTGTGTCGTAGGCAAATATTGTAAACCTATGCCGAATATATGATACTTTACGAATACTCTATAATTATAGGGAATTTTGCATTGTTATTCTATGGTACTTTATAATGCTAGGTTTTTATGGGTTTATAAAAGATTTATGCATACAGAAAATATGGTGGCTTATTGGTTGTTCAATGCAATAAAATGCTATAATTATAATAGATTTTAATCATAAATAAAAAATGTGACGTATTGAAGTTTAACTTTTTTATTAGCCCCGATGATAAACAAACAAAATAAAACATATTGCCCTTCAAAATTGTTTTAAGTAAAAAAAAATAAATTGCTTGGAGCAGAATAAAGCTCCGAAGTACGAAATTTATAACTGTCTTGAAAACGCCAAAATCAAATAAGTTGGTCGGCTTTGTATTGAATAGATGGAGTATTTATTTTTGCAAATGCTCGTCTGTCACTTTTACAGAATGACAAATTATCATCATTTCATTTTCCTTCGCGATATGTGCTAACAACCGCAAAATATTATTTTTGTCCAAGTTATATGATTTTCAGTTTTCACACACTTTGATTTGGGTATCTGTTAAATGTAAATTTAAGATATTTGTATCTCGGTATAACAAGTTTGTAATATAAAAACGTGGCGTATTTAATAAGATCTTTAGGACGGGGTTTTGACATAAATATAATATTTTTAGTACAGTACTGTAAGAACTTCCAACAAATTGCTATGCAATATCTGAGTATTGATTTAAACAAGAAGTTAATATAACCAATAATTTAAAATTTTATATATTTGTTAGCTGATATATTTTGTAAAATAATTTGATTCCTCTATATCACCACTACAATATAACCCCTCCCACAAACGAAATGTTTGGACTACGACAATATAAACTATAAGAGATACAAATAATTTCATTAAACAAAAAAGATAGTTTTTCAAATTGTCTATATAAAAAGTTATATAAACATTTTTGATAAGATACATCACAAAGGACATATAAACGAAAATGTAATTTTGACAAAAATTTCAGTCCAATTTTATTTATTTGAATCCCAAATTAGTCAAAATTTGCAGAAAAAATCCAAGAAATAAAAAAAAATTAAATTTTTTCTAGAGGTATACTTAAAAAAAAATCATGAAAATTCGGTTTTTTGATTATAACTCAAAAAATATTGCGTTTAGACAAAAAGGTTATATAATTTAAATTAAAGGTCTTATAAAAATACATAGTATGTGCCAGTTTGTCAAGACTTCAAGGGAAATTTACTGTTTAAATTTAGATTATAATTATTTTATAAAAATTTAAAAGAAATGTCCGCGCACTTGTGGCTATAGAAAAAATAGCTTCCAGGTTGCAAGATAGATGTGTTTCTGCAACATCTGTAAAATAAATCAATATAAAAATTAAAAACGACTTTTTATTGTCAAAATAAGTTTGGACCATAACTCCCAAGAAATTCTTCTAAAGAATATATTTTAATGGTTCGGAAGACAATACTTCAGCTCACCTCCCGTCTTATGTAGCTCATTTATTATTCACTGTAAAATTTTCATATTTTGCAGACGTTACCTTTAACACACAGTGCATTTTAGGAAAATAATTTTGGTTATACAGGGTGTCACAACAAAGTGTGACGTCACTAGGGTGCATTTTTTTAAATGGAATGCTCTGTATTTTTTTGTATATTTAGGTACCTTTTGTGGTCATTTATATTTCTCTAAAATTTTGTCAACATCTGTTTAGTAATTTTAGAGAAAAAAAAATATAAAAAAAACTGCTTTGCAACATTGAATTTAAAAATGAATAAAAAAACCAATAGTGCTTGATTAATAGAACTAAACAAGGAACTTACTAAGTAACGTAATATCAGTCGCTTAGGTCATGTGTGGTTAATTCGAACTGTACAGGGTGTCCAAAATTTAGTGTCAAACTCTTCAAATTTAAAAGCACTTTATTTTTCTTATTTTAAATATAAGCCCCTGTATATTTTTATGTCGTTAGATGCAGAATTAAAAAACAAACATTTTTCTAATTTTAACCCTATTGAAATTCCTAACACATTAAAAGTTATTCGTTGAAAACTCATTTTGGCATCCATTTCGATAGTAATATCACTGCATAAAAAGGGTAGGTGGTTATGAAAAACAATTTATTGACATTAGAGTTTCCTAATAACGTTAATTATTACCTAGAAATTGGTTAAAGTTACATAAATGTTAGCCAAAATTAAAAATTACGTTTATTTAACATTTAAAGATTTTTCTTAAATTAATTTAATTTAATTAATAAATAATAATAATTTACTCAAATTTTTATAATACGTCAAAATAAGATTCTGTAAGTTAAATAAACTCCAATGAAATAAATTGTTTTTCATAGCCACCTATCATTTTTATTCAATGGTATTACTATTAAAATAGATGCCAAAATGAGTTTTCAACGAATAACTTTTAATGTGTTGGAAATTTCGATAGGGTTATAATTAGAAAAATGTTTGTTTTTTAATTCTTCATCTAACGACCTAAAAATTCACAGGTGTTCACGTTTAAAATAAGAAAAATAAAGTGCTTTCAAATTTGAAAAGTTTGACACTAAATTTTAGACACCCTGTGCGACTGATATTACGTTACTTAAGTTCCTTGTTTAGTTCTATTAATCAAGCACTATTGGTATTTTTATTTATTTTTAAATTCAATGGTGCAAAACAGTTTTTTTTTATATTTTATTTTTTTTCTCTGAAATTACTAAACCCATGATGACAAAATTTTAGAGGAATATAAATGACCACAAGAGGTACCTAAATATACAAAAAAATACAAAGCATTCCATTTAAAAAAATGCACTATCGTGACGTCACACTTTTTTGTGACACCCTGTATAACCAAAATTATTTTCCTGAAATGCACCGTGTGTTAAAGGTAACGTCTGTAAAATACGAAAATTTTACAGTAAATAATAAATGAGTAGTGTTAGATGGTATGTTTGGCGTCACCCTGACCCGGGTCAGACGTTTATCTTAAAATCTCTGACGTCATGTAATATTTAGGAATCTTGTGCGACGCATTATTTAGGGCGTGGCCAATACTATCTGTCAAATGTCACATGTCAAATGTCAAATGTCGCCTGTCACCTGTCATATTTCTCAAACCACGTGACTTAGAAAAGTTAGCTTACGTGGATGAGATGTATCTTAAGGTCTTACGCATGCGTTAAAAAATGGCGCCTGTCAGCTGTCAAATGTCATCTGTCACCTGTCATATTTCGCGAACCACGTGACTTAGAACCTGCTTACGTGGATGAGACATATAAGAGTTCTACGCATGCGTTAAAATAATGGCGCCTGTCAAATGTCAGCTGTCACTTGTCAAACGTCAAACGTCAAACCTAACATGTGGGACCCCACGCTTAAGCACCAGGCCTGGGGCTTAGGCGTGGGGTGGAGAGCCTTATTATATTTATCTCGCAATTTTTGAATATTAAATAATAAAACACATTGTATATATTAAATTAATTTATTTAAACCACATATACAGGGTAAATCAAAAATAGACCACATTTAATTTGCTACTAACATTACATAAAATTACAATACAACATTCTACTAACTATACTTAACCTAAAATTACAATTATCTCTATGTAAGGAAAAATATATTTATTAAATCTTTCTTACAGATCCTATTAATGGTGAATATCTAACAAGTTTATCATGAATAATTAAACAGTAGGCACTGGTGTTTGCGGGAAAGTTTTCTTTTGTTTCAATCTCTAGTCTTACATCAATAATACCAGAATTTAATATTTCATTCTGTCTTGAACAATCAAGTACAATTAGAGGCGCATACTTTTTAAAGTTTTTGGGAGTAAAAAGTGGTTCGTTTTCTTTCTCGTAGTAGCTCTCTTGAAATTCGGAATACATTTCATAAAGAGTAGCTATTAGTCCTCTTGAAATCTCCAAATTTAAATTATCATACGGATAAGATTCTGAATTTAAATAAAGCTTTACATTTGACACATTATCAAATAAGCTACTATTTTTGTTGGATTTATCCTTTCGGGCTGTTTGAAAACCTAAAATTATCCATCTGGGTCTTTCCACCTGCACCGAAGTCTTTATATTCCAGGTAAGTTGTTTTCCAGTTGGAACTGATGGATGTTCTGTGAGTTCCCAGCTTCTAAAACCGATATCCAATTCGGTTCCATTTTCAATAAGTTTTAAAAGCTCTATCCGTTCGACATCAGATACTGTATTATGTGGTAGCCTCCAAACAATCTTATCAATAGTAACTCCTACATTTTCTGCATCAGCCGTGTTAATAATAGCATTTATGTCAGAAGGGCTTCTTACTAACACCAATTCTTGCTTAACATTTATTAGTATTTTTTGAAAGTCTTCAGCAAATCCTAGTAGGGTTCTTAGCGGTACACAAACATTAAAACTTCCAGTGGTCGGGTCAACGATATCGCAAGTAAAATCATCATCAATACTCCAACCAGCATTTTTATATTTATTAAATTCGTTAGCATTGTAAGAAATATATCCTTTCATGGTTGCTGCTATTCCAGGATATCGCCCAAGGTAGAATGTATATATCGGTTTGCTGTAACGGTATGCGAATTTCGTCATTATTTTTAAAAGAGTTAGTGTACGGCAAATGACTATGTCTCTCAATTTTTGTAATAGAGTTATCAAAGTTTAGAGGGTCCGTCACATTTAAAATACTCATTTTGAGAATTCTTTACAATTAGGCCTAGAGATTCAAGAAAGCCTTTATTTTCTGCTGTTAGGCTCTTTTTAGTTTTTAACAGTTGTTCAAAATCAGCAATTTTCTTGGAGTTATATTTAATAACCATACTACGTCTGCTCTGTACAGCAGTTTGTAATATACTGATAAACCCGACACAAAACGTTTGCCTATATAGATTTTCTTAAATGTATTCTTACAGTAATAATTTCTCCTCTAAAGTCAACCAATTCCCCGTCTTGATCGATCAGTTTCAATACAATGTTGTCTATAACTCTTGTAGATACCGGCATATAAATCACATTTCGAGGAATTTCTATTATTTTAAAACCAGCCGGTACTGATGGTGAAAATTAATGTATTGTGTGAACAAGCTTATTATTGTGATAAGCCCCTTGTAACAATATTACACTCAATTTTAATCACATTAATTTTTAAAATTTTTACAGGGGTTTGAGATACACGTTTAATATTAGGCTGTAGCAAAATATTATGAAATCCTAACAACTTTCCAATAGAATTTTTCTTAGTAAAGTCAACTGTATGAGAACATTCAAGCTCACACTTGAGCGTATTTACATTGCCCTTTAGACTTAGGGTACAATTACATTTCTTGTTACTTTCATTTTTGTCACGAATTGCTTGCTGTAGATAATCATTTATTGCAGTTATTTCGTACGATCCAGTAGGGATTTCCAAAGTAATATCACCAACATAAAATTTATTATTGGTTTTATCATTATTGGGAATAGCATTAAAAGTTTCTAAACTAATCAGACCAAGTTCATACTGGCTAGTTTCATCCCTCAGATGAAGAGGGGGAGTATAATTAGCTTTTAAAATTGAACTGTTACCACTCAAACTAAAGGTATGCATGATGGCTCAATTAAGACTGAAGATATATTCTGTATTTATATGTATTTATAAGGCTTCAAATATAGACCTAGACCACCCTTGTAAGGCCCTAAATATAAACCGCTTCCAGTTTTCCCAAGAGCTATGGATTCCATTGTTTCGTTATGTCGCTGAGACTCCTTCAACTTGGCTGCAGCATTCCTAGCATTGTTCACTGCATTTATTATCCCCGCAGTTCCTCCGCTAAGAGCGCCAATTGCGCTTAAACCGGCAAAAAGTGGTACTAAAAATGGTAGAAAACCTCCGATTTTTGGGAGAGGCACAATGCCTGTAGGATGAACTTTTTCCACACCAGTAAATGCTTTTAAAGCTACTTCAGCAGCTGATGTGAGGTCGTGAGGTTTTTCAGCATACAGTGCATACCTCGCTTTGTGAAAATCAGTCATGAAAGGAATACCTTTGCCTCTTAGTGCAGTGATTTTCTTGTTTGATTTCTTTTTAAACTTCTGCATGTCTGCACACTACAAACTCTTTAGTAATACTAACTGTTATATAAGAATATTAACTTATAAATATATACCTCTCTATACTCTGCAGTTATTGTTCATCAACCAGTCACTACAATAACACGCATCTAAAGTTAAGAATATTAGCTAATAAATACCAGCTTCTCTATACTCTGTAGTCATTGTACATCAACCAGTCATTACGATAACACGCATCTAGGAGGCTACTTGAGGAAAAAGGGATCCTTGGTTAATAAAAATACAGTTATTTGAAAAACGGTATCATTATTAGAAAAACAGCGCCGTTATTTGAAAATACAGTGCCGTTTTTCGAAAAACGGTGCCGGTATTTGAAAATACAGCGAGGTTATTAAAAAAAAACGGTGCCGTTATTTAAAAAAACGGTGCCGTTATTTGGAAATACAGTGCCGTTTTTGGAAATACAGTCCCGTTATTTGGGGGATAAGGGGGAGAGGGACTGTTGCTGGGAAGAAATTATTAACACTTATACCTTAATAATTTAAAAGAAGGTTTCTGCAACCATGGATTTGAACAAGCTTGATAATGATGTTAAACGGATAATAATTGAAGCTTCCAATAGTATTCGTAAAAAATATTTGGATTTAAAGAGGGAATTGGGCGAGCAAGCCGAGGTGCAATTTGAAGAATATCAGAACTCCAGTGATCAGCGACCAGAAAAGAAGCGAAGTTTGCAAGCAGATCCAAACATTCTTCAACTCCTTGACGAACATTCGCGCAATGTAAAAAGACTATATGATTCTCTTAAAGCTGGCCGTTATGAAAATGCTGTTACATTGGAGAATACGTATAGACCTTTGGCAAAACTAATATCCGAGTCGATGCAGTATGGTAAACAATCTACACCATTTACACCCAAGTCTGTAAAAAGACGACAAAATGAACACTTTTCTTCGATAGTAATAAAAAAACCACGATTTCCACTTAATTTTACTGGCCCTGTTCAAAAACATGACGAGCTAGCTGCTCAAGAAGAGGAAGAATATAACGATAATTCAATTAATGTCGAGACACGAGAAGATAGTTCACCAGTGGCTCAGGATATGAACGATGGCGAGGTAGCTGATTTAAACAGAACTATGTATGAACATAACCCTGAAGAAAGTTACTTTGACGACGAGTTTAGAGTCGATCCTCAAGATTTTTCAGAAGACGGAAAAATAGTTCAACAGTTGGCTACAAGGAAATGAACAAACGGCGAGGTAGATCGAATTTAAACAAAATTTAGAACATAACCCTTTGAAAATTACTTTGAAGGGCCCGATTTTTAAAAAGGGAGTTTCGGAATCCTCGAAGATCACCCTGTTCAAATGGATAGTATTGCGGAAGAATCCTTTAGGGTATATCTAGATCAGTATGATCCGCTACCAAGAGAATATGTGAAAGGATTTATAACTGATACGGAAAACGAGTACGATCGCACATATTTAAAACATGATTTAGCCACCGATCATCTAACTTTTGGTGATTCTCGGCTTGAATTTAACGGACCGGATATTTATATTAAAGGAGAAAAATTTACTGGAACTCCCGGACTATATGAACTTTTATTTAAGACCAATCCATTAAAAAACAAATTGGCCTCACTGGATGAGCGAACCTTTGCAATAATTATTTTGCTAACAAATGCTAGCAAGAGAAATTTTAATGAAAAGGAACAACATGTAGGAAACAGAGGTATCAAATATATGCTAACAATTAAACCATTACTTGAACGTATATAAGGGGAAAATGCAAGAAAGCAGGGAGAACGTAACAAGCAATTACGAATTACACGTGCACAACAGCCTCAGGGTTATGGCTTACCAATCAATATTCAGTCTGGTTTCTTACCTGATTACAAAACATTTTCCAATAATAAAATTGACTACGTTTACTGGGATGATCCAAATGAGCTTGTGGATAGATTAAAATTGTTAATGGCAAGTAAGGTAGCTGGTAATAACTCTCATGAAAACGAGATTATAAGTATTCTTGAAGAGTTAAGAGAAGATGGTATCATTGAATAAACTGATTAGATATAGTGACGCAGTATCATTAGCACGATGACTCTCGACAAATTCAGACGTAATTTAACACATCCCTATCATCTAGCAAAAAAGCTTAAAAGAGAAAATGATTTGAAAGATATTCCTGAAAAGGCTTTGTATGGTTACATGAATATATTGTTGACTTGCGAAAATGGTTCATCAAGGTATCTTTTTATAAATGGTTTAAAATTTGACTATTATATGTTTCCTATTAAGATTGGAATAATTGAATAATTTAACATTGACTCGCCTGTAAAAACTTTTATTAACAAAAAAGAATATAAAGTACCAAGCGATTTACTGCAGCAAGAGTTATAATTTGATGATAAAATTACGTTTTTAGGGGATAAACTAAAATCACATACTAAAATATCTGTCGAGTTTGTAATTAAATATCCTATTTCATAGGTTTGGTATATAAAACATCTTTGTAATTTTAGGTTAAGTATAGTTAGTAGAAAGTAATAGTTCTGTAATTGTAATTTTATGTTAAATGTAACAATGTGGCCTAAATATATTAATTTAATATATACAATGTGTTTTATTATTTAATATTCAAAAATTGCGAGATAAATATAATAAGGCTCCACACCCCACGCTTAAGCACCAGGCCTGGGGCTTGGGTGTGGGGCCCCCACATGTTAGGTTTGACATTTGACGTTTGACAAGTGACAGCTGACATTTGACAGGCGCCATTATTTTAACGCACGCGTAGAACTCTTATATGTCTCATCCACGTAAGCAGGTTTTAAGTCACGTGGTTCGCGAAATATGACTTTAAGATAAACGATAATATGATTTTAAGATAAACGTCTGACCCGGGTCAGGGTGATGCCAAACATACCATCTAACACTACTTAAATGAGCTACATAAGACGGGAGGTGAGCTGCAGGACCCTGTATATTTACAGGGTGTCCCAGAAGTAATGGGACACAGAGCAACAGCAGATTCCTTAGGTCGAAATAATGCAATTAACGTAAACTTGCCTTATCTCAAAGTTGATAATAACTAAGATACAGGGTGTCAAACTTTTACTTTTGTTTTCGTTTTTTCGTAATAATTTCTTAACCAAATGACATAGCGATACAAAATTTTGGATTTGGGGTTTTTGAGGCGAGAAATTCAAATTTGTCCATACTTCTCATGTTGCTGGTAGAGGGCGCCAGCTACGGCCTACCCCACTTGTTTTAGAGGCATAACTTTTTTAAAGCTTAGTATTTTGACCTGTTTAATAAAAAAGTAGTTACTATAGTTCCCTCTGCGTCAAAAATGTATACCTCATTTATGTCTCTAGCAGCAATTGTTTTCGAGATAAATGCATTTTAAAGGACCCCGCAATTTTCTTATGGAAAATGGTTTTCGGCCAATTGTTTTCAACCTTTGCAAAATAATAGTTTTCAACATGCTGATCAAAAGTTTCCATGGGCACAAAACCCAAAAACCCTTCTAACCCCCCCAAAATTTACCTCAAAATTCTCCAAATTACTGGCGCCCTTTAAGGCTGATTTTGGGGGAGTTAGGGGGTTTTTGGGTTTTGTGTCTGTGGAGACTTTTGATCAGCGTGTTAAAAACTATTACTTTGCAAAGTTTGAAAACAATTGACCAAAAACTATTTTCCATAGGAAAATTGCGGGGTCCTTTAAAACGCATTTATCTTGAAAACTGTTACTTCTAAAGATATAAACAAAATATACATTTTTGACATAGTAACTACTTTATTAATAAACAGGTCAAAATACTTAGCTTAAAAAAAGTTATGCCATCCAAAACAAGTGGGGTAGGCCGTAGCTGGCACCCTCTACGAGCAACATGAAAAATATGGACAAGTTTAAATTTCTCGCCTCAAAAAACCCCCAAATTCAAAATTTTGTACCGCTATGTCATTTAGTTAAAACGAAAACAAAATTAAAAGTTTGACACCCTGTATCTTAGTTAATATCAACTTTGGAATAAGGCAAGTTTACGTTAAGTGCATTATTTCGACCTAAGGAATCTGCTGTTGCTCTATGTCCAATTACTTCTGGGACACTCTATATATATATATATATATATATATATATATATATATATATATATATATATATATATATATATATATATATATATATATATATATATATATATATATATATATATATATATATATATATATATATATATATATATATATATATATATATATATATATATATATATATATATATATAATATAAATTATACTTCTTTATAACTAGATTGTCATATGGTGTCTATTATATTTTCATGACATAATATTTTTTAAAAATACATAAAAGCTAATATTAGGCCTCTTTTTGATATTTTTATATAAAAGATATAATATAACATGGAGGTACTGGCATATTATACTTTTACAACTGTACATTTTATTGGTGTGTCTGTTTGGGCAAATAAACAGTTAAATATATATAACAATCTTGTGAGCTTAGTAAAATCAGGTATATTTAAAACAGCCAGTTAAACCGTAGAAAATTCGTTCAAAGGTGATAAGAATAAAAGATAGCTTTTATATTACCAAAAATATCCTCTTTGCAGCTTTTATAATTTCATTACGGTCCCCATTCTTGCTTACTCCGCTTGTTTTGTGTCTCACGGTATGGAATGTAAAAGGAAATGAACTAAATTAAAATTAAAACAAGATCCCTGGGTTATTTCCGCTCTGTCTTGGGCTTAGCGGAACCGGGAAAGCGTATTATTTTCATAATGGGGCTAGAGGCGAAAATTAATTTTATTTTTTTTGTTATATTTTAAGGTAGCTGATGTAAGGTCTTACATATATTTTAAAACAGTGCTTGTCTTAGTATAATATAATATAAACATGTATTAAACTTTTAAATTTAAATAAAATTAATAAATACATCATGACGGCTAAAACCCTGCAGGGCCACTTCATTAAATATTTGCTTGGTATTTTACCTGTTTACTTTGAAACATAAAAAATCTATTATTATATTTTCATGGAAATAGCTAGCTAGCATTAAATTTTAAAAAGATCAGCCGATTCTTTTTTCAAACTTCGAGTTCCTACTTTTAAAGTTTATTACAAACAGCCATTAGTCTTCACCTAATTTTAAACACATTTTATGGAACGCATCTAAATCCAGTGAATTTTAATGAAAATACTAAAATATACATTTTGAGGTTTTTAAATAGCATATACAAGGTATAACAAAGTACCTCCAATGTTTCTCTTATTCCTTTATTAAAAAGCCATTTTTTATTTGGAACAGGCTGAAAGCTTAAGTACTAACATACTGATGAGTTTACACATTTGCCGCCAGCAAGCTTTTCTTTTGCCACCCCTACCCAACGACTATATACTAAAGGACTGCTCAGTTTGCCGAATTTGTCTGCCAAGGTCAAACTCGCTCTAATGTCACCACCGGTGCTGGTTAGTGCTGGGATATCGACACAAAACATCGATGTTAATCTCTCAATCACTCAAAAAATTAATATTTTATTTTTGAAGCTAGAAAAAATATGCTTAAAACTTTTTTTATAATATTAAACATTAAAAGGTAAACATCGATGTCTACATCGATGTTAATGTCATCTAACATCGATGTTAAAAACATCGAACCTCGGTAACAAAACATTGATAAACGTCGCCCACTATTATTTAGCACCGGTGGTGACGTTACATCCGCTGCCCGCTTCTCCTAAATTTTCCAACGTACGTTAAATGGAACTGAGTAGCGATGGGCATATTGGGATGATTTTAATATTCAAATATTCGTATTCCGGAAGATCTTCATATTCGGAATATCATTCGACATAATTATGAAACATTGACCGATCAACGCCAGTCGATATTCGATATGTTGCGTTGACCGCCGACCGTCGACTTATCTCGAAGTCGAAGCGTTTGCTTTCGAAATATTTTAGTTATTGGGTTGATGTTGTGTTCGCATACGTATTCTTGTACGTTTTAAATTTGTTTTGCTGTTATTGGTGGTGCGGCGGAAATTTTGTTTTTGTTTTTATTCGTAATTATTGGTGTGGTGTATAGAATAGTATACAGTGGCCGCCAAAAAAGTTGACATTTTGTGAAAATTTCTATTCTTGATATGAATGAACCGCGAATCAAATGAACTATCATCCGATAAGTAGCGGATTGGAATACGAATATTCGAATATCTAAAAGAAATATTCGATTCATTCGGAATATTTCTATATTCGAATATCGTTCGGAAATCATTCGGAAAGTTCCATCACTAGAATTGAGCACTCCTTTAGTATATAGTCGTTGATTCCTACCAACCTCTTTAATTCGATACCCTAGTTTACAATCAAATTAATTACAGTAGTTTTGTCAATGAAATCGTAACTTTATGATTTTTGAAGTATCGTTTTAATTACACTACATTTTCTTGTAATTAAAATTTGATTTTAAACCAGGGAATTAATGTGTCAGTTTCTAGATTATTTTAACACCCAAACGATTTAGGTAGGCTTGCAGATAACACAGGTCCACAAAAAAACAAATAAGTGGTGTGTGCTGGGTGTCGGACTAAGATTTTCTGGCGTATTTTTTTCTACTGAGCACGAATCTTAAGTCAAAATTGGGGGTCAAACAGCAAATAATCGAAAAAAACTCAAAAAACCGCTACGGTACAGTTACCGGCAGAAACTTGCTACCACGGAATGTTTGGACTACGACTATATAAAAAATTTTATTAAACAAAAAATAGATCTTTCTGAATTGTCTATATAAAAAGTTATATAAACATCTTTAATAAGAAAAATAATAAAGGAGATAAACGAAAATGTAATTTTGACAAAAAATTTCAGTACACAATAGGAAAATATATTTTTTTATTAAGGTGATTTTTGTTTTTTTTTTTTTAATTTTATTTATTTAAATCCCAAATCACTTAAAATTTCCATAAAAAATCCAAAAATCAAATTTTTGCCAAAAATCCTGAAAATTTGTTTTTTTGATTATAACTCAAAAAATATTGCATTTAGACAAAAGGGTTATATAACTTAAATTCAAGGTATTGTAAAAATACATAGTTTTTGTCCCATAAAGTTTTGCCTTTTTTATAATTTTTGAGATATTGACGTTTTAAATTAAAAAATCATTAATTTCTAAAATAATTTTTTTTGATTTTTTGCTGTTTGACCCCCAATTTTGACTTTAGAATCGTGTTTAGCGACAAAAAATACGCCAGAAAATCTTAGCCCGACATCCAGCCCAAACCACTTTTTTATTTTTGTGGGCCTTGTTTTTAGTTTTGGGGCATATTTCTCGGGGTATAAAGCTTAATCATTGGTACTACTATTAAGGCGGGGTAACGAAAACCTTAATACTACTTACACAATAATATAGATTCGGTAAAGGTGATTCAATAATTTTTATTGCACTTCCTTACGGTTTAAAAACAATATATTTAATTTTCTAGTAACAATTCTGGTAATAATGAAGACAAAATTTAATTAATTGAGTTATGAAAGTTTTGCAATACCTTTTTGGGAGATTTTTTATTCGAAAACTTATGTATGAAATCTTGTAAATTAGTTCTGCCTCTATGCACAAGAGAGTTAAGACGTTTAGACGTTAAGACGACTTAGCCTTAGGTAGATCTTAGATAATTTTTTACCTCTTATAAGTAAGTAAAGCTTCTCTCATCCTAACAATTTGTAGCTGGTGCACATAGAGCCATGCGAATTCCTATATCCAAGTTTGGATAAATGTTTTGCAAATTCTGTTTTCGCACAAACGTAGATAGACTTTTTAATGATTTAGTATCTGGTTTTACCAAGATTCTTTCAGAAGAAAGGCGACATTAAAATCTTTTTAATTTTTATAGGGCATAAAAGAAATTTTGGCCCCAAATTTGCCGCCATTAAAATCTGCTTCCTATGCTCTAGCCTACTCAGCCTGCTGGCATGGGCGTATTCAGACATGGGTATAAAGGGGAGCCGCATGAATGCTAACCTTAGTAGCCTTTGACTTAGGGACCTGAATCTAAAGTAACCGAGTTTAAATCGTCAAGCTGATTGTTTTAATACTTACTTTTTAATAATATTTTTTTATATTTAGATTACCTTTGTATTTCAGAAAAAAGTTTAATTTTTTTTTATTAAGTTGTCAATATTTTCAACGTGTATTTTTTACCGAAAATATTTTGAAATCTAGATTTGACAACTTTAAACCATTTTCAAGTTTTCGATGATCGAGCAAGGGGGGACACCTGCCCTCCCCCCCCCCTTAATTACGCTCATGCCTGCTGGTAAATTCGCCACTAACTGTGGGTGTCTTAACTAGAGTTGGAAGCGATTTATTAATATGAGACTTAAAGTTTTGAAGAATTTGAGTCAAAGAAAAGATCTCTACACATAGTTTCTACAGCTAGGGCACTCTGGGGACGAAAAACAAAGTGAAAAGTTCGAGGCCTATCTAATTGGACTGTGAATGAAAGTTTTTTGTGTTACCCTATTTGGAGCTACTAGAGCAAGAGAAACCGTAAAAATACCTATAAAAAGCTAGCCCCCAGAGCTTGTCGTTGGGCAAAAACAGGAAGCTAAGTCGGACGGCCCTTTTTAAACATAATTGGAAATGCTAAAGGTTGTCGGAGACGCCATTTCCCTGACACGGGAACAATATTTTAGACAGGTTGTGAATTCATAAACATAGAGAGTGGTCAAATAAGAAAAGAAAAAATACTTTCTTGCTCAAAAGATAATTCCGAGCTTTTTTGAAGCTGCCGTGGATGAATTAAGACCATTCTTAACGGTAACTCCTACAACGTTTGATGAGTATGTAGAACTTGGCCGCTCAGAAGTAAATGATTAGTATTAGTAGATTTTTTTGCAAGAGCAAACATGATTGTGTTTTAAAAGTATTAAATACAACAAGACTTTTGGTGTCCCAATCTAAAATAAGTTAAAGGGCAAGTAAAAAACATATCGGGACTGTCCCGATTCCGGTTAACACATATATAGTTTTTATCAGTGTCACTTGTCCATTGTAGGGTGGATTCCAGTTTACCGGTGATGTTTTTGCTATTACTACAAAATCTACTACAAAACAGATTTTTCTCTATTAGGCTCTTTGAAAAACACTTTAAAATTTATTTTTATAAACATTTATTAATCTATTTATGGACGATATGCCCTCAATTTTTTAAAGACATTATCGGAAGTACTTTGTATTGGTTTTAACTCTGATGTATTCAACTTTTTATATTTTTTACAATTTTTAAGCAGCTTTTGTGAAACTCCTAAAATGTTTTGCCAGTCTTTTATAGTTCCATATTAGCTCATATATTCAATTTTTGTTTTGCCAGTTAAAAATTATTTTACTGAAGGCCTTAAAAAACTGCAAGCGAGCAATAACAAACCATAATATTTCAAGTAGTAATAAAATAAATTTCCCTTAGACATATGCTTTTAAATATAGTTTCATAGGAAATGCTGTTTTTGCCATAATTGTAGTTAGGCTATTGACATTATGTAAGAATAGGGGGTGCATCCTGCACAATATAAATTTAGCAAAATTTACCACAATGCAGCTTTTGATTTATGGCAGCTTTGTTTAGTTCTCACGAAACGTAAAACAAAACATGTAATCTAATTCAGTTTTCAAGCTAAAACTACGCCCCTACATTTCGCACCTCGTAAACTCGCATCCAAGAATTAACCTTTCTCTGCCACGGTGCAACTAAATTAACTGGGTGCATTTGCATTGTACAGGCGGCAGTGAAAAAAAAATACGTCTACCTTCGTTACTAAAAGTTAAATTGGATTTACTGTTAATAAACGATTTAAAATTTTATTGTTAATTGGAAAATTAGAAACTGACCAAGTTTTATTAAAAACTTATAAACAACTGCATATATAATTTTTTTCAAATTAATGAATAAATTATTTATTTAATTTATTATATAATAATAACAATAACATATATAGGGTGCCACAGATTCGAGTGCATGCATGGCGATCTCGGCAACCGTAAGAGATACAAAGTCGGTTAAATTATGGCAAAGTTGCGCATTTAGGTGCCTAACAGCATGCCGTTTAGAAAGTTGTAAAATTTCGAGTACTTCCGGAGATATCCGGAAAAAACTGAAATTTGCCGATTTCTTTTTTATCTTTTTCTGACGTTATTTAAAGGGATAGTGAAAAACAAAGAACACTTTCTTATGGCCACTTTTTAAGCTCTACAAAACAACGTTGAAAAATTTTCCGTACAACGTTTCGTTTTCGTTAAACCACCATCAACTTTATTTTTTTAAATACGACACTCAATTGTTTATTGCATTTTTTTAAAGCAGTTATAATCCCAATTACAATGATGTATAACACTTAATATTTTCCTCTAAATAAACATATTTTCCATAAGAGACAATGAGTTAGACAAGGAACGCACATCATTTCTTATAGGGGCGTTCCATATTTGTTAATAAATATTAAGTGTTATACATTTTTGTTATTGGGATAATAAGGGGTTCAAAAAAAATAAACAAAAAATCCAGGTCCGTATTTAAAAAAATAAAGTTGATAATGGTTTAACGAAAACGAAACGTCGTACGGAAAATCTCTCAACGCTGTTTTGTAGAGTTTAAAAAGTGGCCATGGGCAAGTGTCTTTTGTTTTTCCATATCTCTTTAAATAACGTCAGAAAAAAATAAAAACCAAATCGGCAAATTTCGTTTTTTTTTCCAGATATCTCCGGAAGTAGTCAGAATTTTGCAACTTTCTAAAGTGAACATTGTTAGTTTCGCAAATACACAACTTTGCCATAATTTAACCGACTTCGTATCTCTTACGGTTTCCTAGATACCCATGCATGCACTTGAACTAGTGGCACCCCGTATATGGGACATTTAACGTCAAACGGATCATTAACGCCCTCAAAATTAGAATATATCTATTGAGATAAATAAGGGCTTAAATTGTTTGTTTAGATGAGAACTGTCAAAAGCCATGTAGTATTTTTGGAAATTCGACATGGCGGCTCCGATATGGCGGTCGGGACCTGGAGAAAAATCGAATGTCCAGTAATAAAGGCTCGCAAAAATAAAAATTGCAACCCATCGGGTCGGATTTCGGGTCAAATTACAGTTATTGGACTTTCCTAAAAAGCCGTTGCGGTAGGTTGTCAAAATTCAATATGGCGAATCCAATAGGGCGGTTAAAAATCCAATATGGTGGCCGCATTTTTAAAAATCAGTCGATTTGCATTATATTTGGTATACACGGAATTTTTGAGGTTTTTGATTACGAATCCAAAGTCAAATTAGCAAAATTCAAGGTGGTGGATTGAAGATGGTAAATGAATTTTCTAAAAATCAACCGATTTGCACCGTTGTACGTAGGTTTTTTGGAACGTTGATCCCGAATTTTGAGCAAACCGATTAAGTTTCAAAAAGAAGGACAACCATATTGAATTCGCCATCTTGGATCCTCCATCTTGAATTTTGATATTCTGACCTTGGATTTGTAATCAGCATCCTTGAAAATCCCCATATACCAAATTTGGTGCAAATCGGTTAATTTTCAAAAAATTAATCCGTTATCTTGGATCCGTCACCTTGAATTTTGATAATCTGACCTTGAATTCGTAATCGGAAACTCTAACAACTCCCGGATACCAAATTGGCGCAAATCGGTCGATTTTCAAAAATGCGGCAACCATATTGGAGTTAAACCGCCATATTGGATTCAATCAATCAATCATTTGAAAAAAAATCTTATATGCATTTGTTCATAAGTTTTTCAATAGAACTTGGTCAGTTTCTAATTCTTAACAAAAAAATAAAATTTAATTCGTTTATTAAAAGTAAATCCAATTAAACTTTTAGTAACAAATGTTACACGGCCCGGAAATAGTCAAGCTTCTACTAATTGGTTTGCTGTCAAAAGATGTTCAGGGGGCTAACCATAAATTCTTACGCGCATACAAAAATTTTTTAAAAGTTTTTAAGGACGGCTACCAATAGAGATATCCTTAATCATTTGTTAACTAATTCAGACTCTTTGATATCATATACTATGCCAACACTTAATAACGATCACGATCGTTTAGAAACAATCTTTTTAGAAGTAAAATTGAAAAATTAAAAAGAAAATTGAAATTTTTTAAATATTATATGTTCTTTTAGCTTAAAATTCTCATTAATAAATTAAATAGAAACATAGATTTTTTAAAATTTTTGCTTTTAGATATATTTTTGTTTATAGTTTAAGTTTTGCGTTTGTAAACTATAATTTATTAAAAAAATAAATATTTATTAAACATATGTTAATATTATGTATTTACAAAGCACAATTCTCTATTTAGCAAGAAATACATAATATGTATATACACAGTGTACGGGTAGGATGACCTTTAAATTTTAAAGGTCATCCTACCCGTTATAACGCAACTGGCAAAATTGCTTAAAAAATAATTGCTGATCATGTAGTTCAAAGAGTTCGATTTGCTTTAAAACGACACTAAAAGCAATACTCTAGGACCAGTAGAAATGGAAATATTAATGCATGTCCGGCCTACCCTACGGCTCGCCCCACTGTGCGCCGTCGTCCGTCGTCGTATTGGAAGTGGAAAAGGGGAAATTGATGTCGTTCTCCTTTTAATCTGGGGCCATACTATATTATGTATCCTACTCCATTGCATCAAAATTGGCCTTTAAGCATTTGCCTTGCCAGACGTGTATAAGCACATATGGGTAGGAACACATGTTTCACATTATAATGGCAGCGAATTTTAACAACACAGCTTTGATTTCTAATTTCTACTTGTATGTAGGTAGCTTTCTCGGACTAGTAACTTAAACTAATATGAAGACATGCTTATTAAGATGATTTGCATTTTTCTAGGAAGTAACCAACACTCCTCAAATAGATATCTGGGATTTTTATTGTATCTATAATGCGCAGGGCAGGGAAAAAGTCCTGTCGGTTAATCCAGAAGAGACCGTAATCGTTTCCTTCACAAAGAAAAGAGCACTAGGGGCACTCAGATGTCCAAAGCTCAATGGAGCAGAAATCCCCTTCTCAAAAGAGGTCAAGTATCTAGAAGTCGTTTTTGACCAAAAGATGAACTGGGGACCACACCTCAACAAAGTTGTTCAGAAGGCAAAAAGCGCCCTCGGGAGATGTCGCAGGCTTTGTGAAAAAAGCTGGGGACTTTACCCAAAGATGAACCTTTGGTTGTATAAAATGGTAATAAGACCCATGATAACGTACGGTTCAGTTGCCTAGGGGGCAAGGGTCACGCAGACCGTAGCAACCAGACAACTTTAAAGTGTGCAAAGGCTAGCATGCGTATGCATCACGGGAGCTATGAGAACAATCCCAACCGCAGCCCTGGAAGTGCTGCTGAACCTGCCGCCACTTTTCATTTACATACAGGAAGAAGTAAAGGCGGTACTCTATAGACTCAAACGAGGTCAAGGACATCTAAGGATCTCAAGAGGGGAAATAGAGGAGGACCAAAAGGTCAGCTCATTGTTTGAGATGCCCTCGGACAGGTCAACTCCTCGTTTTATCTTCAACAGACACTTTCGGATTGTCTTACCAGATAGGGGGGACTAGAAAAAAGGCCCTTCAATCAAGCCGATCATATCTGGTATACAGATGGCTCCAAGACCAACAAGGGAGTAGGAGCTGGTATCTATGGAGACAAGCCTAGAGAAAAGATAATCTTAAGTCTTGGTCAGCACGCCACGGTTTTCCAAGCGGAAATCGCAGCAATAATGCATTGTGCCATGCTGATTAAAGAAAAAGTTTAGTTCAGTTCTCCAAAAGTTGATTCCAAACTAGTGGGGGACTGTATACAGGCCCTGGATAAAGTCGGCTTGGCAAACAAACTTACGGTAGCCTGGGTACCAGGACACGGGGGCCACCCAGGTAACGAAGAGACCGACGACCTAGCCAAAAGAGGATCAGCCATGGAAATGATAGGCCCTGAGCCATTCTGTGGAATCTCGGCAGGCCTCCTTAAAGCATCTATTAAGAGCTGGGTAGACAGATAGTTTCAAAGCTGGTGGGTACAAACACCAGCACAACGACAGGCAAAGTAGTTCATTAAGACCTGCTCGGCCAAGTTTACCTCGGACCTACTGAGCCACAGTCGTAAAGTCGTAAGGATAACGGTAGTTCAACTAACAGGACATTGCAAACTCAACAAGCACCTGGAAAGAATAGGCCTGGTGGAGGATAGCCTGTGTAGGTTCTGCCAGGAGGCTGAAGAAACAGCCGTACATGTGTTGTGCCACTGCGAAGAACTATGTAGGCTTAGGTTTACTAGGCTTGGTGAGGAAAAGCCAAAACCGGCAAGATATAAGGAGTCGCCAGTGTCAAGACTCTGGAGTCTAGTTAAGAAGACGGGCCTGGACAAGGTACTCTAAAGAACGATAGGAGAAACCACAGTAAATCTGGTAAGGTTGCAGTGGTGGAGGTCATTTTTGCCATCTCCGCTCAAATAATCTAATCTAATCTAATCCATAATATCTGTTTACAATTTTAGTTATTTTCTAAACACGTTTAATACCAGTGAATTATTTACCTTTAGTTGATCGTTTGGAATATACTGTGGGATTTAGTTTATGGAGTTTGAAGGATTTTAAAAAACACAGTTTTTTAACCTTAAGCTACGGCATGTAAAAACTGTTTCTCTGCTCGTTAAATTCTTTGCTCAAAGTTCTTTCCTGTTGGACCTTTGTAAACTTAGAGACAAGTTCTACTGGCATATGGCACTGATTTTTTTTACCTATTTTATTCTTGTTGTTTTTTAAGTGTTGACCCAAAATATTATTGTTTAATATTTTATCTTCATGTTCTCCTTTTTTATAAGTTAGCACATTTTTTGGTGGGTTTACTAGAATAGTTTAAATATTTAAAATTACTTTTATCTCTTTTATTACCAACAGGAGAAATTTCAATACGAGTAATATATTTAATTTTTGTTTTAATAATTTATCTATTGTTGAATTTTGGTAGCAGTTATTAATAGCTATGTGTTTAATTATTTTTTTTTAAAGTCATTTTTTTAAACAGGTGCTTCTAATGCTTGCTATATGTAGTAAGCTTATGCTCTATGGGATGTCCTAATTTGTTAATTGTGGTACCTGCATGTGCAATGTGCATGTTTGTAAAATATTAAAAAACCTATATTTATCTGCAACTAATGATCATTAAATCACAATAAAAATACTGGTATATAAATTACCATGTTATAAAATGTACCATATTATAAAAGCAATATTTTAAAGAGTATTTTAAATCTAGTTTTTATTTATACATTTAAAATGTACTGGTTTAGTATTATATTAAAGCATCTTTTTCATTATCGACGACCCTGGTAAGAAGTTTTTAAATATTCTTTTCGCAGGTCTCAAAGATTTAAGGTCTCTTTTTTCAATTTTTGCATCCTATTTATTAAACATCCTTCCAATTAATTACTTACTCTTTCATCTTTTCTATAAGCCTTTAAAAAGCGCCGTAACTAGGGATTCCATTTCTGATATACCGGACCCGACATTGGAACTAAACAAAACTTTTATTTAAAATATTTTAATATTTTATGCATAATTAAAAAATAATTTTAATTAATACGTATCTTGTTTTTAAGGCAGGAATCTGCAGTTATCCAAACAAGCTTTATGGTCTAAAAATCATCGTCATCAGTAATATGGAGTTTTTCCCGTAAAACATGTTCATTTAGTATTGTTAATTGTGTTTTCGCGCAGGATGACAACCTATTGGATACAGGAGGTAGCAATAAGGGATGAAAGTAAAAAATTTTGGGAACAAAATCGTTATCGATGATAATATGTTAGCCATTTTGGCCACTTAAAGTTGAATCCCTAAGGTGTCTTACCTGTTTCATACCGAGGGCAGTAAAACGGGGTCAAATTATCCGGAGCGCTTACTTTATACAGGTTGTTTTTTAATTAAATGTCAATATTTAAGGGGGCAATTTTTGAGTCTATTAAAAAAAATCTTCATATAAACGTAAGTAGTGTAACAAGCGGGGTCCGGTGACACCCTGATGGCATGTTTACATAATAACTGGTCCAAAGATAGGCTGACGTCACTTCTTGTGACGAAGAAGTGCTGCTAAGTCCAGAGGCTGTTGAAAAGGCGTTCAAGCGTGACTCAATTATGTCACATGATCTAGCTTGTAGTGCGCATGCGAACAAAAATGGTGGCTGTCACTTGTCTAATGTCACGTGTCAACCGTCATATGTCAAAACCACGTGACTTAGGAAATTTAGCTTACGTGGATGAGATCCAAGAATATACGCATGCGTGAAAAGAATGGCAGCTGTCACTTGTCACCTGTCAACTGTCATATTTCACGCATGCGAACCACATGACTAATTTTGGGTGATTAATCTTTAAATGAAAATTTTGATAAATAAAACAAATTAAAATTGTTTAATTGTTTATTTAAAATTATGCGAATAATAATACTAACAAAAGTTCTTATCTAAATCAACAATGTGGATTAATTTATTTTTAGCGGTGAATCATGTAAACTAAATTTATAATAATATTAACGTTGGGAAAGAAAAAAAAAACAACAATAAAAATTTGAAATTGTTTATTTAAATTAAAAATCTCTACAAAAATATTTGCTTTAACTAACAAAATTTCAAAATTACATTAAGGATAAAAACAGCTTTTAGCTAGTGATTTTTTAAACATAAAAAATATAAAATTTCACTTGTATTATCTAAAGTTATTTCAAGACGTTCTTCACCTTTTTTTCCTTGCTTTAAAATAATGTGATGGAAATGTTTAGCACCATCATAATCTTAACAAATGCCTGATACTCACATCTTAAGCATATTCTGTGTGGTAAGTCTGTACAACTCAGGCATTTAGGACATTTTGATGTGACTGGTACAGGATCTTTACTATTATAATAATTAATAATATATTAAACACTTAAATATATTAACATTTAATCGTTTGCAATTGTCTCATCAGAGTCATAATCACTTTCATAGGCGATCTCTGGTAAGTGGTAGTAACGAAGATCTTTTGACGTTCGACAGTCCATTAAACTATGATTTTCAGACGAATTAGATCGTTAGACGACAATGGGCGCTTTAAAGGCACAAAACGTCCTATTAATATCGAATCTATATAGAGGCTGTCGTTTAAATTTCCAAATTATACGTTCCTTTTCTGCTTTTTTTTTGGCTAATGGTGGTGTTAACCATTCGCTGAACTCGGTAGACTTTCTGCACAATAAAGCTTAGCAACTGGAGATGTTGATACGGGACTTGGTGTTGTTGTTATCGTTGTTGTTGTTGCCTTGTGCTGGTTAATTGATTTCGACAAAAGCAAAAATGCTTTAGGCATAAAGTGCAATATATTGTTCCAAACATTAGAGGCTTTAAAAAAAATAAAAAATGCGGTGTTTATTATATATATATATATATTAATTTAAAAAAATTAAAAATTTTTTATAATAAATAAATATATTTTTTTTTCTTTTAAAAACCCCAGGGAAGAGTGTGGTATATAAAAAAATTAATTTTATTCTCTTATCATCTGGGGGGATTTAAAGCAAGTTTCTCTTGCTGAATGGTAAAAACCTCATGCCTTTTTGAGACTATTTGTGTTTGTGAAACTGCCAGCTTTTGTAAGTGAAACAGTGTATTATAATAATCATCAAACGAAATATCTTTAACTACATTTTTACTTATTCCCTTAGCTTTTTTAGTGACTCCAAAATTTGAAATAAACAAATCAATTTCGCGTTTTGATATTGTTTTTTAGCATTTCATTTATATGCTTTTGTTGCTTTTCAAAATCTTGTAATATTCTTATGGTATACATTTAGAACCAAACCAATAAATTCTGTCATAATTTTTCCGTTGTTTTCATCCTTCATTAATCCTACAATTTTTTATTTGTTAATGGAATGTTATATATGTTATTCGGAGGATAGTTGAAGTATCAAATTTGTCAATGTATGTTTTTATATAAGTATAAAAGTCATGAACAAAAATTGAAAAAATTAAACTATCAATATCCGTGTATAATAATTTTACGTTGGAGTAAAAAATTGGTAAAATAAAATTATAATGAAAATCATAAAGAAAAATTTTAGAAATATCTAATATAGACATACCTAAGTAAATTGGCTTATTAAACATTGTTTTAATTCTTTTCATTTCAATAATAACAATACCATCATCAAATATTTCGCAACTGGGGAAAGTTGGGTTGAGAAAATAATAGTTAGCTCCATATTTTCCAAACCATTTAGTAACTAACTTCACATCTCGGTATTTTTTGACGTTTTCGATTGTTTTACCAAATACAGCGTTATTCATTAATTTAAAAAGATTTTTTCAAATTCATTTTTAGCTATTTTACGTAAATTTTTTATTTAGATCTATATATTTTTTAACCACGGTGTTGTCTAAATGTTAAACATCTATGAATCTTTTCAATTTTTAATCCAAAAACGCTTGTTGTAAGTTTAAGTAAATAATATTTTTTTTTTTAAATAAAGTAGTTAAAATTTAGGAATTTTAAGCCGAAGTTTGGTACTAAATGCTCTGGACAAAATGGTAAATTTTTTGAGTTCAAAAATTTCTTTGGATATGAAAGATCAACCTCTAAAATGTCCCTTTTACTGTCAGGCGCTTTTTAAAAATATGACTGAAAAGCAATAGCGCATTGTCATCAAATCTACCCAACCAAACTTTCCCGTAGGTAGCGAGGCACTCATAGCTGACCGAAAGATTATTACATAAAATAATTAAATGGGGCTGGGGAATTGGAATTATAGGCATCACCCATATTTTGTTATTTGCTTTTGCATATCTATTAGAACATGGAAATTCCCCCTTTTCCCCTTTTTTAATAAAATTGACCATTTCAATGTCCGTTAATAATTCCCGTTTAAACCGTGATTTTAAGCATAAACAAACCACCCTGGAGGGTTTTTTTAAAATGGTTTTTAAATTTTTTTTGCAAGAGCCCCCAAAATTTTTTAAAAAAATTAAAAAATAGTACATCTTTTTTAAATAGAGTTCCCTATATTCTTTAAGCGTTTTTATATTAAATGTATTACACTTTACAACAAATTATTCTTCCCCCAAAAACTGCTTTAGTAATTTTACTAAAAAATTTTTCTATGGGGGTAAACTAGTTTCCTGTAATTTTCCCAACTATTACATATTCATAAGGATAAACCCCTTTACGAGTAATGAGTTTGTTTTGACTCATCTGTAAATATTTTTTTCAAATTTTTTTTATTTAAAATTAAATTTCAATCACTTTTAAAAAAAAAAACAAATTTTTTTATTTTTAATATGTTTTTAAAAAAATATGTATTTTTCCTTTTTAAAAAAATTTTATTTCCCTTTTATTTTAAAATTTTAAAGAAGGGCTAAAAAATTTAAAAACTAAGGTACAAAAAATCCTTTTTAAAAAACAGGACCCCTTTTTGTAAAATTGATTTAATTTTACGTTAAATAAATTTTAAAAAGCAATCGGTAATAAAAAATTTTTTTCAAGGTTTTAAAAATTTAAAAAATATTTTTAATTAAATTTTGAATTTTAAAAACCCTTGAAAAATTAAAAATTTAAACAAACAACATAATAAAAAAAAAGCAAAACGGAATTTTTTTAATTTTTTTTTTTTTCATTTTTTACACTCAAAAATCTTTTAAAAAATTTTAAAAAAGGGGAACCCAAAACATTTTTTTGTTTTATTTTAAATGTAAAAAAATTGTACAAACTCCAACCAGAATCACGTTCTTGAAATTCCTCTAACTTGGTTAAAATTTTATTTAAAAACATTTTGTCTATACCACAATTCCAAATTAGTACCGTTATCAATTATATTATTTGGAGTAGAGAAATACTTAAAAGCAGTTTCGTTATTTTGGGGTTTTATAAAAGTTCCAGCAAAAGAAACATTAACTTTTAACATTGAGGTCTGTACTTCTTTTTTAATTTTAATAGAAAAACTTCGAAAGCATTTTTTAAAAATTCGGTTTGGGTCTTTAATGTTTAAATTAGAAATAATACCTGTTTTTATTCTTCCCTGAAAACAAGATTCAAGGTCTTGCCACAATAATTGTTTATTTTTAATTTTAAAATTTTTGGACTTTAGTTTTAAATTAATTAAAAAATTTTTTTAGAATAGTTAAATTTGATTCAATTTTGGCAAATTTTTGATATGTTTACTTTTGGATTTTATACCTTTTTGAATCAGCCTTACAATTTTTTTTAAATAATTAATAAAAGTTTGATATTCATCTTTGGTTTTAAAAACTACACACTTGTTCAAATTTTTTAATAGCCTCAGTTGAGATTTCGTCAAATGTCGTTTGCATACTCATGTTACTCTTATTCAATCTAAAAGAAAAACAGACTTTAAATCTATAGAAAAACTAACACTTAAGAAACGGTTAACCCTCCAGTTTTTGCCATTGTGTTTTTAAATACACAACAACAGTTAAACTGTCAACGGGCGAATTTTTACTTAAAATCTAACACTTAAGAAACGGTTAACCCTCAAGCTCGTTCTATTGTGTTTTTAAATATACACAACAGTTGAACTGTCAATGGGGCGATTTGAAAACAGTTGTCAATAAAAATAAAGTGTTCTTACCTCGTTTGTGTTCTGGAACAAAACTGTGAGCAATAATCGCTGCTACTGGTATTTATAGGTCTTTTTAAAAAAAACACTTTCGTCATGTAACTATACAGAAATAGTTCTTATCTTTTTGCAAATTCTGCATAAATCTTCCTAATTAGTTACTGTAAGGGCAAAAACTTTGTTACCAAGTCGAGACAAAGATAAACGTATAAAATTTTTCTAATTGTTTGTTATTTAAATTTATTTTACTAATTGCTAAATATATCATGTATCAAAGTGGCTGACTAATAAAAAAAATCACTTTCGTCATGTAACTATACAGAAATAGTTCTTATCTTTTTGCAAATTTTGCATAAATCTTCCTAATTAGTTACTGTAAAGTCAAAAAACATTGTTACTAAGTCGAGAAAAAGATAAACGTATAAAATTTTCCAAATTGTTTGTTATCTAGAATTTATTTCTACTAATTGGTAAATATATCATGTATCAACAGTGTGCTGACTAATTCGTCATCTCTTTTGTTTATTTTTTTAAATTTAATTTTGTATAAATACAACTCAAATTTTATTTTCATCACAGTTAAGTCAGTTCAATTCCAAGACAACTAGTACTATTACCAATTACCCAAAAAAAACAAAAAAAAAAAAATGGCAGGTCCAAGTAATGCAATGGCTATTCCTCAACCATTGTTGTCATAACAGAAGATCCTTTTTAATCTACCACTTAAGTGGGCGGCTGTGGTGGTAAAACAATTATTTCCGTAAAGTACATCTTGTTAGTTGCTAATTTTTTTTTTTTTTTTTTGACACATTATTTTTTTCAATAAAAAGAATTTTCATAGGGTTAAATATATACCTATATAATAATAATAATAATAATATTGGAAAAATTATTTTTAAAAATGTAATTATAGTAAAGATCGCTATCTGCCGGGATGCCGAAGGCACTTTTCCCGCTATGTGCGCACGTTTTTCTCTCATGGTTTCTTCAAAATACGAGTTTTGACCGTCTGCGCATATTTCACAAAGGACCCTAATGTTTTTCGTCAATATCTCGGTTCCTACGGTCCGATTTTCATTTTTTTTTTTAAATGAAACCAAATTTTTTTTCTCTACCTACTGATAAATTATCAAATTTCTGTAAAAATATTAAAGCCCTAATTTAAATGGTTTTGTGTTTTTATCAATATTTCGGCTTCTAGTGGTCTGATTTTTGTAATTTTTTTTTTAAATGAAACCTAATTTTTTTTTCTACCTTCTGACAAATTATAGACCTTTTGTAAAAATGACAAAGCTTGAATTTAGAAGATTTTTGTCTAAAATATAGCTATTAAATTATTTAAAATAAATGATAGAAAAACTCTATGTAATTATTTTATATTTTTTTATTTAATTTTTTTTATTTTTTTTTTATTATTATTATTTTGTATTATTTTTTATTTTTACTTAATTTTTTTATTTTTTTTTGTAGATATGGGTTGCAAGAAATAAAAATTAGGCATGGAAAAATATTTGTTAAACTCAGCTTTACACCGAATGCCAAGACGTTAAAGCAAAAGTTTGGCAACCTGCCTGTGAGGTATATGCGTGTGAATATTGACAATGACGAGGAATTTGGTATATTGGAGAATATCGTTCGCCGATACAGGTTTAATTTGGTTGCAGAGGATCCAAATCAAGCTCAAATGGATGCAAGAGGAACAACAAAAAGGCTGTACCCTTATTTTAATAACAACCAGTTACCATCATCATCATCAACGGTTGTTATAGATGCTGATGATGAAGGTGATATAGATGATGAAAATCCTCCACAACAACCAAAGAAAAAAAAAGGAAACAACCATTTCCTTGTCCGTCAACAAGTTACACACCACCACAGCCACCACCACGCAGTAACTTAGACAACCAGCAGCAGCAGAAGTACTCTTGTCACCACCACTACCACCACCACCATCAGAATCAGCTCAGGACGGGGGGGATGACGACGATTTGGAATTTGAAGCCCAGAGATGGTAATTTTCTATATATTTATAATTATTGTCAATTGGTTAATTTAATAAATTAATTAAAAAAAAATTGATTTTTTTTTTTCTCCCTATCAATATTAAAATAAAACACGTATATAAATACAAGCTACTCTTTATTTACATAGATCTTAAAAATAAAACAAACAAAAAATATTTTTTTAATAAAATTCTTTTAAAAATTTAGTATGCCAATTTCTTAAAACATAGACATTTTGTTTTGCACATTTTAAATTGTTCCAAACATGATTTTTACAATGAAACTTATTTAAATTTTGTTCTGCTACTAGACTATCTAAATCTGGACATCCAAAGTTTAACAAGTCTATAACTTTATTAGGAATTACATTTTTTTAACCATTTTTGTTTTTGAATACCTTTTACATAAACTAATTCATAGGGTCTTTTACATTTTTAATAAAAGAATAAAGATTTTCAATCGTTATAATTACAATTCTTGGTAAATTCCAGGACAGTCCATGTATTTTGTTAGTTGTCCATTCGATGTGTCTTCCTGCCATACTGTTTTGAATCCAGTTAAACGGGTGTGACATTTTAACTATCCGATGAAAAACTCGTCCATTGCGTGTGTTAAGTATTGCAATTTCTTTACATATAAAATCACTATCTTTATATTGAAAACCTTGAACATCAACGATATACATTTTTTTTTTAAATCACTTTAACTGTACTTGTAAGTGGATTGTATCTGACTAATTTATCATGTAAAATTAAACAGTACGCTGTTGTATGTTCTGGAACTGTCTTATCTGTTTCAAACTCTATGCGAATATCCACACTACCTAATTTTAAAAGGTCTTCTCCCTGTCGCGAACAATCAACCACTACCAATGGAGCTTGGGTTTTAAAGTATAATGGAGCAAAACATGGATCACTGTGTCTTTTATAGTAATAAGACCGTTGAAACTGCACATACATATCATAAAGAATAGCAAATTTATTTTTATCAAAGTCTAAATTAAGGTTATCATACGGATAAACTTCAGAATTTAAATAGACTTTTAAGTTTGTTAGATTTAAATGACTAAATTTACTCATATTTTTTGCTAGACTATTTTTCATATTTGTTTGAAAACCAATTATAATAAAACGTGGTTTCTCAAGTTGGTTTGAACTCTTTACGGCCCAGGTGTGATTTTTAGATTGTTGTAGTTGTGGGTATTCATGTAGCTCCCAACTTCTAAATGCTATATTTAAATCTCTGTTACTTTCAAATTGCTTAAGCAATCGTAATTTTTGAGAATCATTGACGGTTACATGTGGCATTTTCCATAACACCTTGTTAAGTGTTACCTTATAATTTTCTTTTTTGTCAAGTATCTGAACAATTCCATTTAAATCTGAGTTACTTCTTATTAAAACTAGCTCTTGGCGTACATTCATAATTATTCTATTAAAATCTTCTGCAAATCCCAAAAGCATACTTAACGGTACACAAACGTTAAAATTTCCCTGACCGTCCAGTATAGCTGGAAGTTCATTTGCATCCCAACATGCGTTTTGCAGAGAAACATTATCGTTTTTTGTGAATGAAACATATCCCTTTAAAGTTGAAGTTATTCCGGGGTTTCTAACACGATCTACTACTATACCACCAAGTTCATATCTGATTTCATCAAACAAAAAAGCAATTCCATTATTTGAAAATTGTACATTGTTGCTGTAGCTGCCATCATCTTTCAACACCTTTCCTTCCATATACAAAAAACTTTGACTGGGTAGTGTGTAAAGATTTTGTGTTTGTATAGGTATTCTTATTTCATCATTATGGTTAAAAGTTGTCGAAGTGTATGGCTGATGTGTATGGTACTGATATCTGACTATTGAATCATCTTGTAACACGCTTTCATTAACTTTTAAAATACTAGAGTTCATCATTTTGGTCTTCTTTTTCGGTATATCTACACTTACAAATAATTAAAACCAATATTCTTTCAAAACTTGCAGTAATACGTAATTTAAAATAAGTCCAAAATTTTCTTAATTTACCAATTTTTTTTGTCTTTTTTCAGCTTTAACCCTAACGAGATAAGAAATGTTTTTCTTTCCGATGTTAGTTCTTTGAGCTGTGGTTGTACACTGTTGAAATCTTCTTTGGATCTGTTAGTATTATACTGTGCTTCATGATTTTTGGGTTCATAATAATCCAGTGAAATTAAGGAGTTATCAAAAACAAACACCATTTTTAAGAGAATCTCTTTAAATGTAATCTGACTGTTATAAGCTCTTCTCTAAAATTGATTAGATTTCCATCTTGATCGGTTATTTTAAGTAAAATTTCATCAATGTATCGAGTGTTGATTGGGAGATAGATAACGTTTGTAGGCTTTTCATTAATTTTAAAACCAGGTGCTACTGTGGGGTAAAACATGTGAATTACATGAACTAGGGTTCCATTGTTATAGGAATTTGTTACCAAATTACATTCTATTACTATGGCGTTAACCTTTAGTATATCTACAGGTTTTTCCGAAATGTGAGTTTTATTTGGTTCTAGTACTTGTTTACCGAATCCAAGCAAACTACCAATGGAATTTTTTTTTCTAAAATCAATTGACTTGTTACATTTAATTTCACATTTAAGGGTATTATGGTTAGCCTCTATAGATAGTGTCACTGGATCGTTTTCTTTAGAATGAAGTTTTAAATAGTCCCTTAAATACTTGGATATATGTTCTATTTCGTACGACCCTTCTGGTAGCTCAATGATCTCATTATTATTAAAATGAAATTTATTGTTTGTTTTATCAACATTTGGAATTGAGTTATAGCTTTCAAAATTTATTACACCCAAAACATAATCATCGTTTTCGTTCAATACTATAGGTAGATATATTTTAGCCGAAAGCTTTGATTCTTGCCCTGACAACAAAAAGTATAAGACATTTTAACTGTACTTAACGGCTCAACAGCTAAAATACAAATAAAACAAAAACGCTTAAATACAAATATTTATTATTAAAAAGAATTATACAAAAATTTTAAACATAAATGTCCACAGTTATAGGTATTATACGATTGATATTGCATATGATTATAAAGTATATTAGCAAATCCATTTGAATAAAAATAGATTTGCGTTTCAAAGAGTGGTTTTAAATTACCAAAACTATCAAAATACAAAATAGTAGCTCCACGTTTTTATAAGCAGTCCAGTGAGTTCCAGGTCCTGAATTGTTGTCAAGGTTAATTATCCCTGATTCATTTTTGCGAATCCTAGTAGGTAGATTATCTTTCATAAATACTCCTCGAAAATTTGGTATTTTAATTTTTTTAGCATAAAACTCCAAATCTACGTTGGTTAAAGCACGATTAGGCAGTACTACTGGTAGTTTATCAGTTTTGGACAACGGTTTAAAAAAAGACCCAAACCAGATTTGTATGGCTTTAAATAAAGACCTTTACCCATTGCAATGGCTTCCATGGTTTTGTTGTGTCGTTGATTTTCTACCAACTTTTGTTTCGCAGCTTTAGCTTCATTAACAGCTTTTGCTATTGAAGTTATTCCTCCTGTTAGGGCTCCTAAAGCACTTAAACCAGCAAAAATTGGTATCAAGGGCAACACACCACCAGTTTTTGGAATTTGAATTATTCTTGGTCGTTTAACTTTTTTGTTTTCGGCTGACTTAAGGGCAATTTGAAGAGCGCTAGTAAAAGTTTTTGGTTTATGTTTTAATATATGCCTTTTAATACTAGTGCTTAAAGTTTTAAAACTTATGGGTTTTGTTTTTTTTAACACTGATTTTCTATTATATTTTGCTGACTGTTTTTTATTTTTTCTTGATACTTTATTACTTTGTGTTTTCGACATGTCTTGATTTGTTAAAGGTTCTCAGTGGACTACGCTTTATTTGAAAATTTTTATATATATAAGTATTAGACAGTCTTTATTTTTTTTGTTAAAACAACATCCTCATCATCATTATCACTGCTGTAACTTAAGGTTCTTTTTAAATTGGTAGAACCTGATGATTGATTATAGTCTAATTTAAACTTTTTATTATTCTTATTATTATTAGTCTCAACTAGGTCAGTCTCATTAAGTTTTCTTTTGGTTATTTCATGTTGCTCCTGTTTTAAATCATCTTTTAATTCATTTTCCAATATTTTTTGTTTTTTAATGGGAATATCATCAAAACTGTTTAATTTTCGTTTTCTTGAATTGTTGGATGAGTTGTTGTTGTTTAGCATTTTTTGTCTAATCAATTTTTCATGATAATTATCAATGTTTTTGTTATCATCCTTATTATTTTTTACCACCCTTTTAGGTTTCTTTTCACTATGCTTAGATTTGTTTTGTTTAACTGTTTTTTCTTGCAATGTAGTTAAGTCATTTAGCAGAGACTCAATTTTTCTTGAATAATCATTCATTAATTTTATAGTATGTTGCATAACAGATACGGTTTTATTAATAAGCAACTTGTTAGTTTTCATGTTGATGGAAGACTGATCATTTTTAGGTTGATTAACAGCTTTATATTTATTACCCATCCCCAGTTTTATTTTGCTATGCATGACAGCAGAGACCCTGCAGCTGCTAATTTTTCCTTCCAAGTAGCATCACCTGCGTGAGCTCGATTTAGAGCTTTTTAAGTAGTACACGATCTGCATGATGACGGTCGGATAACACTTTGTTGTTGGCATAGGCAATGTCATGCTCTTTACATGCTTCATCTAGAGGATTTATCCCAACATCACCGCGTTCTAAACGTTTCTGTAGTTTGGTTCCAGGCCCGCAGAAATTGTAACCGGGTAAATGTAACTCAAATGGCAGCTTATTAATAACAGAATTTACAATACCGTCTCCGGTTTTAATATCACTGTGACATAAATAATATTTCATGTTTGTCCAACGAAAACTAAATTTCTACTAAATATATATAATACAAGTACAGTCTTTTATGCTTATTATCGGTTCAGCACTAGTATGAAGAGGATTATAAAACAAAAAACAACCTTACCCGTTGGTAATCACGATATTGATACCCACAAAAGTATTAAACATAGTGTTTTGTTACCATCAACGATCCGAGGTATCATTACTGGTCCATCAAATTGTGGAAAAACAAATGTTATGTTAACCCTTTTAGAACATCCTAACGGACTTAAATTTGAAAATGTCTATTTGTATTCCAAATCATTATACCAGCCTAAATACGGATATTTGGAGAAACTCTTGACTCCTATTAGAGGTGTAGGTTATTATGCATATAGTAATGATGAAGAAATTATATCACCGTCAGAAGCAAAATCCAATTCCATTTTTATTTTCGATGATGTAGCTTGTAGCAAACAAGCTGTTATTAGAGAATATTTTAGCATGGGACGTCACAATAATATTGACTGTTTCTATCTTTGTCAAACTTATGCTAAAATCCCTAAACATTTAATAAGAGATAATGCTAATGTGCTAATATTATTCAAACAAGATGATATGAATCTTAAACATATTTACACAGATCACGTGGGTACTGATATGTCATTTGAAAATTTTAAAAACATCTGTTCTCATTGTTGGAGAACTCCATTTGGGTTTTTATCTATTTTCAAGGACAATAATCTTAATGATGGTCGATATCGTTATGGTTTTGATAAATACATGTACATTTAGCACTGGCATATTATTATACATTTAGACTTTAAACGTTTAGGATGGCTCCTAAAAAAGAACAGAATGAAAAAAATATTAAGAAAAAATTAATTTTAAAGAGGAAAGATATAAAAAATAAATTAAGTATATTAAAACATACACAAGCAGCACATGAAAATTTATTTCAACCCATAACGAAACATTTGCAACAAATTGAAAACCGATTGGAATTACCAGTTAAAAAGGAAAAAACATGCAGCTTCTGTCATACCAGAAAAATATTCTGATATGTCAGAGTTTAGTGAAGAAGAAGAATATGATAATGAAGAAAAATTTAAAAATAAACAAGAAAAAAATGAATCAGTAGCGTCGGAACCTATAATTACTTCTACACCTGTAATTAAACTAGAAGATACTCCTATAAATATTCCTATGACAGTACCACGTAGAAAGAGAAAACTTAGTTTTTCCTCTACCAATAAACCAACAGATTTGAGAAAATTAATAGTCAAGGGAGTGGAAGCGGAAATAAACGAAGAGGAAGCTCAAAAACAACGCGAATATGAGGATCAACTTAATAAAACAATTTCAGAAAAATCTTTAACCGATTATTATGACCAGTATAATAGTCTTCCATTACGATACATCAAAAGGTTTGTTACCGATTCAAGTAATGAAGATTCCGATGGAAAATTTAGAGTAAAATATGAAAAGGATATTGAAAAATTTTCAATAGGAAATAAACGAATAGATTTTGATGGCCCTGACTTGGTAATTGCTGGTAAAACTTACAAAGGTACTAAAGGACTTTACGGTTTACTATTCAATCGCAATGTTCCTAATAAATATACTAAAAGTGATGCTCAAAACTATGCTCGCATTTTGATGAGAACCAATGCATTAAAAAATGTTAAATCAAGTAATAATACAAAATTCAAAAAATTTATTGAACCATTATTATTAAAGCCTTTGTCAGTTGATGAAGGGACTAGTAAGGAAGGTGAAGGTCTAATGATGCAACTCAGTAATAAACCGATTGATTACGTATTTTGGGATGATCCAAATGAACTGGTTGATAGATTAAAATTATTACTTGCTTCGCAGACATCAGGCAACACAGGTCACACAAACGAAATTAATTCTATTATTGAAGAATTGCGTGAAGCCAACATTATTGAATAACTTTTTCAATATGTCAAACATTAAAAGACATATTGTGGAAGAATTACTATAAACCAGCAAGAATAAATTTTAAGCGACGTAGAGTTATACTTAAATCTTTATTGGACCTAATGCAAGCTGATTTGGTTGATATGAAAGAATATGAAAAGGAAAACAAGGGTTATAAATACATTTTGGTTGTAATAAACTGCTTTTCAAAATTTGTCTGGGCTTTTCCACTTAAAACAAAAACATCCAAAGAAGTTGCTAAGGCTCTTGAAAATGTCTTCAGGGTTCAAAAACCAATCCATCTTTGTACAGATTCAGGTGGTGAGTTTACTGGTAAAGAGGTACAAAATTTAGTGGAAAAGTATCACATAAAACACTATGTTGTATATAGTGAAAAAAAAGCTTCAATCGTGGAACGAGTTAACAGGACTCTTAAAGGAATGATGTGGAAGGAATTTAGTATACAGGGTTCATATAAGTGGTTAGATTTGCTACAAAGCATTGTTAATACCTATAATAATAAAAAACATAGAACCATTGGATTAAAGCCTTCTGAAGTAACTAAAAAACATGAAAACATGTTACTGAGCACTGTGTATAGTCACATTAAAGTCACCTCTAAACCAAAATTTAAAGTAGGCGATTCGGTGCGAATTTCCAAGTTTAGAGGTGTTTTTGATAAAAAGTACATGCCCAACTGGTCTACGGAAATATTTACAATTAAAAAGGTACATCTTACAAATCCTGTGACGTATTTGCTTGAAGACATCAACAAACAAGATATTAAAGGTGGATTTTATGAACCTCAATTACAAAAAGTTAAATACAATGACATCTACCTAGTTGAAAAAGTTATCAAACGTAAAGGTAATAAAGTATTTGTCAAGTGGTTAGGTTTTAATGAAAAAAATAACAGTTGGATTGATAAAGATAATATTCAATAAAATATTTTATGGTATTATTATTCGCATAATTTTAAATAAATAATTAAACAATTTTAATTTGTTTTATTTATCAAAATTTTCATTTAAAGATTAATCACCCAAAATTAGTCATGGGTTCGCGCGTGAAATATGACAGTTGACAGGTGACAATGACAGCTGCCATTCTTTTCACGCATGCGTATAATCTTGGATCTCATCCACGTAAGCTAAATTTCCTAAGTCACGTGGTTTTGACATATGACGGTTGACAAGTGACAGCCACCATTTTTGTACGCATGCGCACTACAAGCTAGATCATGTGACATAATTGAGTCACGCTTGAACGCCTTTTCAACAGCCTCTGGACTTAGCAGCACTTCTTCGTCACAAGAAGTGACGTCAGCCTATCTTTGGACCAGTTATTATGTAAACATGCCATCAGGGTGTCACCGGACCCCGCTTGTTACACTACTCAAATCAACCTTACTTTACGTTTTAATTATATACGAGTATATGATGTGTATATAACTGGTTGCCTAATTCATAATTTTCTGAAAAAATAAAAAACACTGGATTATTTAAGGTGTTTTTTACTAAAAATAAGCAATAAACTTTTTTAAATTTTAGTGTATTCGTTCAATACATAACTGCCCAATCAGTGTATGTTCGCTTTTGATGGTAATCGGTTTCAAGAAGGAGGCATTTTGGGAAAATGTCTAATTTGAGGTTAATTTATTTGGAGGCCTCATAACTCAAAAACCAGAGGTTGCCGAAAAAAAATTGATTTTGGATTCGTGATCAGGGCCCCAAAAAAAAACTCCGTATGCAAATTGGAGTCATGTCCATAAAGTAAAATTTTACCAGTCCGGCAACACTATCAATACTTATTTTCAGTTTGAAAGTGACAAGTGCCAATGTCAATGTAAAACGAATGTATTTATATGCATTTAAATACGCAAAATAAAATTTTAAAATCAGTTTTTTACTAGGAAAATATTAACCATCCAAAGATTTTTTTTTATAAATCGTATTTTTAAAAGGTAAGCTTTCGATTAAAATCAAATTTAAGTATGAATTCGTTGGTACTTATAAGTCACCAGACCCCACCATGTTTAAAAACTTACTTGAAACGTTTAGTTCTGCAGCTACCTCCTGCCATAATTTCTCAACTTTGTCCCGATCTCGATAGCCTTTGTTTTGTTGATCCCATAGCGGAAGACGCACTCGTACTGCATTTATTAATTTTTCTGCATCCATGATGACCACACGGAACACGGGCAATGACTAGCGACGCACGCGTTCAAGCGATAAAAATCAAACATGCTTGAAAATAAAACAGTCGCGCGATATCGCGTCGCATAGCATCGCGTCTTAAAGCAGCAACAAGCGCGCTGTTTGAATGCTTGCTTTTGATTTTAGAGGTTTGTTTTGATCGCGTCGCATCGCATAGCATAGCTTATCGCTTAATCGCGCCCTGTGTGCACATACACTTTAGGTTCTCGCCCACTAGAGCGACGCGACGCGATGCGACACGACGCGACATTTTCACTTGCTTGCTCTACCGACTTGACTGAGTTGCCGCGTCGCGTCTCATCGCCTAGATGGGCGGGCTTCAGTTTAATTACATGTAAAGTATCCCTGATGCATTTAATCGCGTCGCACGGCGTCGCGCTAATGGGCGCGAACCTTTAAAATACATTTAAATAAAACTTAAATTAAATTTAAAGTTGTCTGCATAAACCAGCCGTTAGTTAAGACAGAAAAAAAAAGAAAATTTGTCACTGTAATTTACGATTTTTTCCCCAGGAATATGTTGTCCATCTTATAAGTCCCGTCAATATAGTTTAAGAGAGTTTAAGGTAAACATGCTAATATTTTTTTTATCTTGTAATAGCTTTTAAAGACTTAGAGCCCAAATACTAAGGTACCGTAAGTGCTTTGTGTGAAGAAAGAGAAATAATGGCTATTTGTGTATTAAGAGTGTTAAGTGATACAATGCCGCTCTAAGTGAGAAATTTCACTATCTTGCGAGAGCGGCAATCTCACTTTGCACTGGAGTTACAAACAAGTTTTTTCTACAACCGCAGATTTTATAAAAAACATTTGGTAAAAATTAGTTATTACTGATAACCTTAAATTTGACAGTTCAGATTTTAGAACGTGCGAGCATCATTTTGCGCTACAATGTGTGTTATTGTAATTTCCATGGAAACTCAGCTTGCTCCTCGGAAAAGTTTAAGTTTGCGCTTGCTTTTTGAAGCGCAAACATGGTGCTTTTTGCTTGGTAGTAGGTATTTTAGGCGAATAATACCTTATCACACTTTATTGAATAAACATTTAAAAATATTTTTGCCGTAATTATAAACTTATTTCAGTTATTAAAAATTAAATCTGACTAATAAGTAATGACTTTCAGTTAGATTTTTCAAAAAGTGCTAGGGATAAATTGTACTTGACAATATAAAAAGTTTAGTGCCCATTAAAATCTTATAAGCTTAACTAATCCAATTACACATAATACCAATTTATTTTAAGCACGGTATATACTCTTTTTAAGAGATATTTAGTTTGTATTGTAATTTCTTGAAATACCAAATTAGTAGACGTTTATTGCACAGTGGATCAAGCTAAAAAACTTTAAGAGTTGTAGTGCATATACCCTGTGCTTGTCCCTACCTTTGTACCGTAAAATCTCTAACTTCGGACAAAATTATTATAACCTAAATTAGCAGTAAAGTATAAAAATATTTAGTATCAGTGATCAGTGCCAGGGTAATTGAGTCTAGCAAGAGCTGGATGAGCCGTTGTCATTGTGGCAACGGCGAATTAAAAAATACATATTAATAGTTGTCTGAAGTTGAGGTGAAAAAACCCGAACTATGGACATTACCTTTAAAGTGCGAATTTAACGGACTTATTAATTTCGGTCACATAAGGATGCATATCTTTAACTTCGGACATTATTATACATGTCCGAAATTCGGACATATGGAATTTCAATGTATTTTCAGTATTCTTTATTATTTTATTATATTTCGGATACTTTAAAAAAAAACAAGAGGCAGAACTTACAACTATCAAAGTATCTTTTATTCGGCTTTAACAAGTCAGTGGCTTTCCTTACAGTACATACACATTTAAAAAATACAACTTTTTAACTCAACGCTACTTTGGTAGTATTTCAAAAACATGATTCGAAATCCTTTCTTCTTAGGCAACTGATTTGGACTCCAGTATCCTTAACTCTTAGTATTTTAGGTACAAACTTTTTCTTTACCTTTCGTTTAGTATTTATATTGTACAAAAACCTACAAATTAAAAAGTGTTGCACGGTCGATCGAACGCTTTTCTGTTGGAGCAAGTAATCTTGAGAGAGAAATGTTATCCGAATTGGCGTCACGAGGTTCGGGGTTTTCAGATTCAATTTCAGTTTCAGAATGGCTGTCAGCATTATCTTCATACGGAATATGTTCCTCCTCTGCAGCTTCATTGGCGGTATTACCTGTAGACTTGTCATTTTGCATATTATTATCACAATTGCCGGTCAGTTAATTAGAAACATCTACTGCTGTAACTGCTTTAACAGGGAGAACATCTAGGTTTTTGCGTCTATGTCGTTTAGGGATACGTATCAGCCATTTTGGTGCTTTGAAGGTGTGCACTAAATGCTTCACACCATTCAGGCAGACGGTAGGCGTTTAAAAACCTCATAACGATTGATCGGAAATATTCCGCAAGCTTGAAATCCGGATTGAATATTTCTTTCTTCGGTTTTAACAATAGAATCGAATTTTTTTTTAAGAAGAAGCGGAAAATTCTTTTTAGGAATTGCACCGCGGTGACGCTTTTTTCAATCCAAAAGAGTATAGACTTTGAAGCTATTTTAAGCGGCCGAAAGTAGGGCACATCAAGGGGTTGACATAGATGTGTGGAGTTGGCTGCAAGCAGAGTAAATTTTATATTATGTTCTTTGAATTTTGTTATAACTTCTATAGACAGATGAGAGGCCAAATTGTCTCCTAATAATATTTTATTTCTCTCTAGAGTAAGGTAAAGCGACTTTCTCAAACCAGTCTGTGAATCTGAAACCATCAAACCAGCCGCTTGCACTTCTGTTATATAGGGTTTCCTGTGGGCCATTTTTAGTCGAAGTGTCGTGAAGGTTTGTTGCTTTATACACCAAATAAATAGGAATTCTATAGCCGCTAGCTGATACCGCAAACTTTACCGAAGTGCTTGATTTAGAGCAATCAAGTATTCCTTCTCTTTATCAATAGGCCATACCTACTATTTCTCACCAACTATTTTATTTTTGTTTAGTTGTTTCGGGTAAAATTATGTTTTTTTTTTTTTGAAAGATCTAAATTTATAGTTTTTTGCTTTGCTTTTTGTTTCTGTAAGCAATAAGAATAATTTGTATTTTGTTTAACATGAAAATGAATTCTCAATGTTTTAAAAGTTTTTATTAAAAGCACGTTAATATTTTTTGTTTAAATGTGTGTCTTCTTTGAATAAAAAGTTGTTTTTATTAATGTGTATACATTATTATTATTACCTTTTTTATTTACCAGTATAGGCAACAATACGCTACATCTTTAAATTCGCAAATATTTAACTATTTAATGTTTGATCGAATGATTTCAAATATTCAACTACTTAAATATTTAAATATCCAACTATGTACCTATGTAATTGAATATTCGAATATTCAACTACTTAAATATTTGAATATCCAACTACTTAAATATTTGAATACTTATTCAAATATTTAAATAATGAAAAATTTGAGTATTTAAGTAAAAAATTAAACGAGTATTAAAATACAAAAATTTGAAAAATGCCGAGGCCTAGTTCATATACTAGAATACAGAAATTACAGTATTTAAATACTTTGGGTATTTGAATACAAAAAAAAAAATTCGAGTACCAACATTACATTATTCATATACTTTGAGCATTAAAACACCAAAAAAGGATTCGAGTCTCGAAATTACAGTATTCAAGTACGTTAGATATTCGAATACAAAAAAAAGGTAATGCCAAGTTGTTCTTTTGTGACACATGCTTTTGTTAAAACGCATTGCTGGTCGCATTTATATTTATATATTCGAATACCTGTGGGAGTACCTGGACTCGATTACTTATTCAAGTACTTTTTGAACGATAACTAAAATGCTGGAATACCAGAAATACACGACCGGACCTATCACTAATATCCAATACCACAGTTGTGATATTGTAGGTATTTTGTATACAGTAAAGCGCAGAGCACTGCGAACATAGGACGATCCTGGACGATTTTGGATGTACCTAAAAACGCCGCACGCATTGCTTATCGATCAATAATTTTCGGCAAACAATAATTTATAAGACGCGCGTCGGCCGGCCAAGCGATCAATTCAATACGTTTATTTTATTCCTGAAATAATTTTTTACTATCGAACGCTCGACAGCTATAGTTGTACCGGGGTCGATTATTTGCGACCAAAAGTTTTTTTTAAATAAAATAATAATTATTAATAATGGATGTTTACGAACTGGAAGAAAAATTTAAATTATTAAATGGTATCACCGTGGAAATCCTGATAGGGGAATTAGGAAAATTTTTTATTAATTTATTTTTAACCAGGCTTACCCCACGATTTTCACTATTCACCGAGTCATTAAAAACTTTCTGACATTTGGTTGTTTAACTCCAAGAAAACATAAACATGATAGTGCACCAGAAGAAAACAACGAAAGGGAAATGAAGGAAATTATGGTAGTGGCAAGTGTTATTGAAAATCCTACAATTTCATTAATACAATTACACAACAGGTTAATTTTTGCAAAAGATCAGTGGGAAAAGTGCTAAAAAAAATGGATACCGATCCTACAAAGTAAGAAAAACCCATGAAATTTTCCCTGATGATCATTTTACACGAATGCAATTTTGTGAAACTGTAATGGAAATGAAAAATAACAATGAAAATTGTATAAGAAACATTGTTCTTCATGGTCTCGCCCAACGATTTTTTTCTCTGGGGTCATGTAGAATCACAAATTTATGGTTTCCAGGAGAATAGGGCTAATAATCTACAAGAATTGCAATTACAAACTGAGAATTCTTTTAGGATTATTACCCTTAACATTCTAGCAAATGTCAGAAGGCGTTTTTATGACAATCTTGGTTATTGTTTGGCTCAGGAAGGTGGTTTATTTGAGCATCTTCGATAACTTGAAAGATTTTTTCTTTTTTTATTCTATAAATGCACATTAATTTATTTTTTAAAAATATCTTCTACGTTGCATTATTTATTTGAGAAAATTCTTTTATTTTATTAGGAAAAACTGTCTCGTAAGCAACTAATTTTAAATTTATGGCTGATAAGAAATCCGATAGAAGACGGTTGATGCTAGCTAGCTCCTGCTACTTGCCTATAAACACTGCATATTCTTACTGAAAATAAAAACGTAATACACAACTAAACTGGGCAGATATCTCTTCCGAATTTATCACCGTACTCCCCACCAGTCCCAACCAAAAATGAGCCACGTGAGGAAACGAGACAGAAATTGAAATGCAAGCCACAAAATTATTATTGGTATTTTAGAATTGGGTACATCCAAATTCATCCGGGAGCCTCCTATGTTCGCAGTACGGTGCGCTTTACTGTATACATATTTTATACATGCTGACCTTTAAATTT